>JXCR01076758.1:40830-51654 GCA_002079205.1 Phalaenopsis hybrid cultivar
AACTTTCAATTCTCATTTTGGAATCAGTCCTTAACTTCTGATTCCTTTCCCTTCGAGGTCAGTCCTTAACTTCCGACTCTCTCTTTTGAGATTGATCCTTAACTTTCAATTCTCATTTTGGAATCGGTCATTAACTTCAGATTCCCTCTCTTGAGACCGGTCCCTAACTTCCGACTCTCTCTTGAGATTGATCCTTAAATTTTAATTCTCATTTTGGAATCAATCCTTAACTTCTGATTCCCTCCTTTGAGATCGGTCCCTAACTTCCGACTCTCTCTTTTGAGATTGATCCTCAACTTTCAATTCTTATTTTAGAATTAGTCCTTAACTTTTGATTCCCTCCTTTGAGATTGGTCCCTAACTTCCAACTCTCTCTTGAGATTGATCCCTAAATTTCAATTCTCATTTTGGAATCAGTCCTTAACTTCTGATTCTTTCCTTTGAGATTAATCCCTAACTTCCGACTCTCTCTTGAGATTGATCCTTAACTTTTAATTCTATTTTTTTAATTAGTCCTTAACTTGTGATTCCCTTCCCTTTGAGGTCGGTCCTTAACTTTTGACTCTCTCTTGATATTGATCCTTAACTTTCAATTCTCATTTTAGAATCAGTCCTTAACTTCTGATTCCTTTCCCTTCGAGGTCGGTCCTGAAATTCCGACACTCTCTTTTGATATTAATCCTCAACTTTCAATTCTCATTTTAGAATCAGTGCTTAACTTCTGATTCCCTCCTTTGAGTTCAGTCCCTAACTTACGACTCTCTCTTTTGAGATTGATCCTTAACTTTCAATTCTCATTTTGTAATTTGTCCTTAACTTCTGGTTCCCTCCTTTAAAATCAGTCCCTAACTTTGGACTCTCTCTTGAGATAGATCTTTAGCTTTCAATTCTCTTTTGAGATTGATCATCAACTTTCGATTCTCATCTTGGGATCCGTCCTAACTTCTGATTCCTTTCCCTTCGAGGTCAGTCCTTAACTTCTGGCTCTCCCTTGAGATTGATCCTTAACTTTCAATTCTGGAATCAGTCCTAACTTCTGATTCCCGCATTTCTTTCGAGGTTGGTCCTTAACTTCTGACTCTCTCTTGAGATTGATCCTTAAATTTCAGTTCTCATTTTTGGAATCAGTCCTTAACTTCTGATTCCCCCTCCTTTTGAGATCGGTCCCTAACTTCTGACTCTCTCTTGAAATTGATACCTAAATTTCAATTCTCATTTTGGGATCAATTCTTAAATTCTGGTTCCCTTCTTTCAAAGTTGGTACCTAAATTTCGACTCTCTTTTTTGAATCAATACCTAAATTTCAATTCCCACCCTGGGGTCAACACTTACATATTGATTCCCATCCTCTATAAATACCTAAAAATTGATAACTCAAATCCATTCTCCAGTCCCCAGTGAGAGATTCTACTTCTTGACTTCGATCAGATAATCACTTGCTAATTCCCCAATGGAAACAAAAAATACACAAAATTCTATACCTCCTTCTAAATATGTTGACTTAGAAGTTTGTATTGGTTTTTNGATAACAACAAAATGCCATATGTATTTCAACCAGATCTAGAGTTGGAAGAACTACTGCCATACGAGCTATGAAAGGGTTGCACCTCTAAGTACATGCAAAGGGAACTCTTGTCCTAGAGCGTGGCTTAAAACNTTTCATCTTGAGGTTCGTTGGGACCAATCGAAGCTACCACAACCATCTGATTGAGGCCTCCCCTCTCAGATAAATGTATTGAACGCTAACCCTAATCCGAGCCTATTTTCAATCTCAATATGTATTTACTGTATTTCATACAGTATAATCCATATAGATAGGTTCATCTTGAGTAGATGAAGCTCTAAGAACAAACCCCATGAGATTTGGTTGAGTCTATAGGGAGGTCTTAAGGTTTGAGTGTGAACGGTTTTTGGGTTAGCCTATTTGGGGACAATGACGGGGAGCCTTCCAATTGCGCATTTATATCATCAACAGAAGAGATCTAGCCGGATGAACTCTTGATACGTGAACCGCGGGCCGCATGGCATGCCAGGGTGGAAAGCACAACGAATGGGAGCGTGCCACATTGTCGTTTGGAGCTGTCTAGGATGAGGTGGCTCCAGACATTTAAATAGAAAAATAGGGATTTAAATAATTCAGAAAATGTTCCATAACTTTAAAAATTCATATCTTTGTACAGAAAAATCACAAAAATAAAATAAAAATATCTTAGTGCTCAGTGAATAGAGGAGAACAATGTGAAAATAGTTGATTTTTATTGGATGCATATTTTATTTTTAATTAATTAAATACTATTTTGAGTTTTTTAATTCTCCATGCATGCAAACATTTCACAATGCTTTGATATTTTGGCATGTTGTTGCCTATATCTTAAGGGACATTCTCCAATTTTTTCAAAGTTAGAAGAGATCCCTAGACATAGATTCATTTTTTTTTAATTTGTCTTTTATTTGCATAAGTTAATCATGATTTTTAGCATGTTGTTTAGAAAAATCTAAGAAAATTTTAAAAGGTTTTCCATGACTAGAGAACCATTTAAAAAATGTTTCATAATCTAAATCATTAAGAACACACCTAATTTTTGCAAACCCTAAAATATAAAGAAAATTAATTTTGGGAAGCAAAAACATCTAAATGACTTGATTTTTAATCCCCGCTGTAATTTGAAGTTCAGAGAACTTCCCATAAAAATTTTAAAATATTTGGAGCTCATTTGATAACTCAAACTGATTTTCTAAGTTTAATAACATTTTTGACATTATAATGATTTTTAATAATTAAAATGTAACTAAAAAATTATAAAAATTAGTTTTGGGAGTTCTCTATGATCAGAGGAATTTTATAAAAATAAAATTATAAATAAAATAAAAACTTCATTTTTAAGCCTTGTTTATATATTTAAATAATTAAAAATTAATAAAAATCACAAAATTAATAAAATTCATGAAAATGTTTTAAATTAGTTCCTAAGCACTTAGAAATAATTGAAATATTTTTCCTAATCATCTAAGTGAAGATATTGAATTTTAAACCTTAAAATTATTTTTAAAAGGCTAAAAATGAAGTTTTCTTAATCTTCCACTCAAAAAATTCTAATAATTCAAAGAAAAATTAGAAAAATGTAAAATTTATTTCTCTGGGTTCCTTGACTTTAGGGAGATTTAATGAAAATGTAAAACTTAATTTTCCACATTTAAAATATTTTTATAATTAATTAACACTCCAAAACTTAAAATAATTCTAGGTATTCCAATTAAACTCAAATATTCATGAAATTTGGTTTGCGTGTTGTCCTAATGATGGTCTACCTCCAATAAAAAATTCAATGGATTAGGCTTTGTCTTGGTAAAGTTGTTGAATTTTCTTGGAAAAATCCTATTCTTGCATATAANTAATTCCAATTAAACTCAAATATTCATGAAATTTGGTTTGCATGTTGTCCTAATGATGGTCTACCTTCAGTAAATAATTCAATGGATTAGGCTTTGTCTTGGTAAAGTTGTTGAATTTTCTTGGAAAAATCCTATTCTTGCATATAAATAAATATATAGAATAAATTAAAATTTGAAAAATCACATTTTCTCCTCTAATCTCTTAATTGACCAATGAGTGAAGTTGGATAAAAATTTAAAAGTCATTTGAAATAAATTTGATGAATTATGAAGTGATGGAGCCTTACGGGCAAAAGTATAATTTTTGAAATTTAGCCTTAATTANATCCTCTAATCTCTTAATTGACCAATGAGTGAGGTTGGATAAAAATTTAAAAGTCATTTGAATTAAATTTGATGAATTATGAAGTGATGGAGCCTTACGGGCAAAAGTATAATTTTTGAAATTTAGCCTTAATTAACATTTAGTCTTAATTCAAGAAAGGGAAAAGGGCAACCTTTGATCTTAATTAACATATTTGGATGATTAAAATATAAGGGATTAATTGGTAGAAACCAATCTCACTTTTTCTAATTAAAGGAAAAATTTGAAATTTCCTAGATGATTAAAATTTGGAAGTCTACCAAATTGAATAATCCTTGACTTAGGGGTATAGTTTTGGGTGTTAATAACTCATTAATTCAATACCCCATTTTGCATGTTAAAATAACATTCAAAATTTTTGATGATGAATTATTATCACTTAGAAATCTCTTTCAAAATGATTAAGGCATTCACTAGAATCTTAAGGGCTTAGTAGTGACTTAAGCTAAAACAAATTTGGTTAAATGAGGATTAGAAAAGTGAATGTAAATANTTTAGAAATCTCTTTCAAAATGATTAAGGCATTCACTAGAACCTTAAGGGCTTAGTAGTGACTTAAGCTAAAACAAATTTGGTTAAATGAGGATTAGAAAAGTGAATGTAAATANGAACTTCCGACACTCTCTTTTGAGATTAATCCTCAACTTTCAATTCTCATTTTAGAATCAGTGCTTAACTTTTGATTCCATCCTTTGAGTTCAGTCCCTAACTTACGACTCTCTCTTTTGAGATTGATCCTTAACTTTCAATTCTCATTTTGTAATTTGTCCTTAACTTCTGGTTCCCTCCTTTAAAATCAGTCCCTAACTTTGGACTCTCTCTTGAGATAGATCTTTAGCTTTCAATTCTCTTTTGAGATTGATCATCAACTTTCGATTCTCATCATGGGATCCGTCCTAACTTCCGGTTCCTTTCCCTTTGAGGTCAGTCCTTAACTTCCGGCTCTCCCTTGAGATTGATCCTTAACTTTCAATTCTGAAATCAGTCCTAACTTCTGGTTCCCCCATTTCTTTCGAGGTTGGTCCTTAACTTCTGACTCTCTCTTGAGATTGATCCTTAAATTTCAGTTCTCATTTTTGGAATCAGTCCTTAACTTCTGATTCCCCCTCCTTTTGAGATCGGTCCCTAACTTCTGACTCTCTCTTGAAATTGATACCTAAATTTCAATTCTCATTTTGGGATCAATTCTTAAATTCTGGTTCCCTTCTTTCAAAGTCGGTACCTAAATTTCGACTCTCTTTTTTGAATCGATACCTAAATTTAAATTCCCACCCTGGGGTCAACACTTACATATTGATTCCCATCCTCTATAAATACCTAAAAATTGATAACTCAAATCCATTCTCCAGTCCACAGTGAGAGATTCTACTTCTTGACTTCGATCAGATAATCACTTGCTAATTCCCCAGTGGAAACAAAAAATACACAAAATTCTATACCTCCTTCTAAATATGTTGACTTAGAAGTTTGTATTGGTTTTTTTGATCTCATCGGTCAATGCCAATACTCGTAGTGTGCTTGCCCAGCACACCACACCTATTGGGGGTCCATTTGTTGACCTCACTTTTGGTTGAGGTTTAATTTTTTCTTTTTAGTAGCCTAAGGTCTAGCCATAGGACTTTCATGTTGACTATTCCTAGAAAACTATAAAAGGAGCCATCACCATTAGAAATTCTACACTCCTCCTTGCTCAATGTGAAGTTCCACATATTGGTCATAACCTCTAGCACTTAGTAGGTGGGGTCATCATGAGGGAGCTCAAGAAGAGTTCCCATAGGACTGCTTGACCTTAGGGTTGACCCTAGGTGTTTGTTTAGGGCTAAGACACTCACTTGCACTCACTCTCACCTATAATTACTCACAACCCTTAACCCAAGAATTTCTTAGTTTTGGTTACTTGTTCTTTTCAGAGACTCATATAGATGGTCCCCTAAGCCCACTAGCCCTAGGCTGGGGTTTAACTAAGACCAATACATAGAGGACCCAAATGGGGTTTCCATTAGTCCATAAATTATTTATGGTCTACCAAAAATACCCAACTTAGCCTTTTACCCCAAAATCCCCCAAATACCTAAATACCCTTGGGACACTAAATTTGGCCAAAATTTCCAAAATTCTCAAATTCACCCAAATTGCCCAAATTTGTTCAAAAATCATTTTAAACATTTTGAAAATACCTAAAATACCCAAAAATACCCAAAAAATTCCAAATTTACCAAAATACCCCCAAAATTCCCAAATATACCCAAAACCTCCAAAATCACTCCAAATATTTACAAAACCCATTTAGAACCCTCAAGTNCTTCATCTTGAGGTTCGTTGGGTCCAATCGAAGCTACCACAACCATCTGATTGAGGCCTCCCCTCTCAGATAAATGTATTGAACGCTAACCCTAATCCGAGCCTATTTTCAATCTCAATATGTATTTACTGTATTTCATACAGTATAATCCATATAGATAGGTTCATCTTGAGTAGATGAAGCTCTAAGAACAAACCCCATGAGATTTGGCTGAGTCTAGAGGAGGTCTTAAGGTTTGAGTTTGAACGGTTTTTGGGTTAGCCTATTTAGGGACAATGACAGGGAGTCTTCCGATTGCGCATTTATATCATCAATAGAGGAGATCTAGCTGGATGAACTCTTAATACGTGAACCGCGGGCCGCATGGCATGCCAGGGTGGAAAGCACAACGAATGGGAGCATGCCACATTGTCGTTTGGAGCTGTCTAGGATGAGGTGGCTCCAGACATTTAAATAGAAAAATAGGGATTTAAATAATTCAGAAAATGTTCCCTAACTTTAAAAATTCATATATTTGTATAGAAAAATCACAAAAAATAAAATAAAAATATCTTAGTGCTCAGTGAATAGAGGAGAACAATGTGAAAATAGTTGATTTTTATTAGATGCATATTTTATTTTTAATTAATTAAATACTATTTTGAGTCTTTTAATTCTCCATGCATGCAAACATTTCNCAGGTCTAATTTTCCTAAATTTACCTTAAATGCCCATCAATTTGGGCCCCAATATCCCCCAATTTCAATTCTAAATTTAAATTCACCTTTAAAATGACTAATTTAAAATAAATCCAAGCTCAATTGACCCATGATTTGAGCCCAGTTTTGNTAGGTCTAATTTTCCTAAATTTACCTCAAATGCCCATCAATTTGGGCCCCAATATCCCCCAATTTCAATTCTAAATTCAAATTCACCTTTAAAATGACTAATTTAAAATAAATCCAAGCTCAATTGACCCATGATTTGAGCCCAGTTTTGATCTAAGTCAAAACCACAACTTTGGCCCAATGACTTGGTTCCACCAAATTGAACCCTATAGCCTACTCAATTGGCCTCAATTTAAATCCTACACTGTTCATAACATTCCTACAAATAAAAATTAACCTTCAATTGGACTTGGTGAGGCCTTAATTTCATTTAATTTCAACCCAAATCAAAAAATCCCCAATTTTGCCCCAATTTTGCTATGTCTCCAAATTTCACAAAATTGATTGCCTTAGCCCCAAAAGGCACCCAATTTATGTTGAAAACTCTTCATTACATTCATATTGACCATTTTCAACAATCAATTTGGACTTATCCCAAGCCTAGCCCAATCTAGACTCAAGTCTAGCTCAACATGCCCAAAGTGACCATATTTCCAAAATCCTTCAAATTGAACCCCCAATTCAACTCAAAATCATTTCAAACCTTCACCAAAAATCTTCATTACAATCATCTACACAATTTTGATCAATTAATTAGGCTTAAATTTATGGCTAGCCTAACCCAAACCCACTTTAATTCAAATTTACCCACTTGGACCCATGCACTAAAATTGGCATAACCGCCAACTTTACGACTCCACAGCCACCAAACTCCTCCTAGGGACCAGGCTAAACCTTTTAAAACCCACTAAAGCATGCTATGGACCAATGGATCCCCAAATTAAGGGATTTTAACTCATTTTTGGACCTAACTTGCAAAATCTCCTCCATCATTGCTTACCGTTGGGGGTAAATTATAATTAAGCCTCCCCTTGGCTCCTTTGACTTTCTAGCCACCTCCCCTGGCCTTGCCGGCCAGCCCAGTGGTCGGAAAACACCAAAATCATGAGCTACCCCCAAAATCTTTAAAACCAATTCAAACCTAGAGGCCACCTCATCCCATTTGAAATTTAGAGCTTCTCTTCCCTCCACCTAAGCATCATTTTGCAAACCTCAATTGTCCATGACAGCCACCCTAAGCCAATTTTATTTAAACCTCACCTCCATGGTCAATGAAAGAGAGCTAAAATTTTCTTAAGAAACTCTGCCAAACAGCGCTCAGAGACTCCCTAAGACCTCCTCAGTTAAATCCAACCATTTTCCCCCACTAAGCTTCACTATGGAAGCTCAATTTTGAGCTTGAATTTTTGCCAAAAACTAGGATAGATCTCTCCACACCTCCACAGTGAATCAAACTTCAATTAACTATGAACACACCTTCTGCACCGCGAAACAAGTTTCCCACAAAAGGCAACTCTCAAACAGCCTCTAGTATAGACTTCAATCAAGACCTGAAATCGAGCTTGGTCGAATGCATACCTAGACCATTCGTCATGTCACAAGGTTTCATCTTGAGGTTCGTTGGGACCAATCGAAGCTACCACAACCATCTGATTGAGGCCTCCCCTCTCAGATAAATGTATTGAACGCTAACCCTAATCCGAGCCTATTTTCAATCTCAATATGTATTTACTGTATTTCATACAGTATAATCCATATAGATAGGTTCATCTTGAGTAGATGAAGCTCTAAGAACAAACCCCATGAGATTTGGCTGAGTCTAGAGGAGGTCTTAAGGTTTGAGTTTGAACGGTTTTTGGGTTAGCCTATTTAGGGACAATGACAGGGAGTCTTCCGATTGCGCATTTATATCATCAATAGAGGAGATCTAGCTGGATGAACTCTTAATACGTGAACCGCGGGCCGCATGGCATGCCAGGGTGGAAAGCACAACGAATGGGAGCATGCCACATTGTCGTTTGGAGCTGTCTAGGATGAGGTGGCTCCAGACATTTAAATAGAAAAATAGGGATTTAAATAATTCAGAAAATGTTCCCTAACTTTAAAAATTCATATATTTGTATAGAAAAATCACAAAAAATAAAATAAAAATATCTTAGTGCTCAGTGAATAGAGGAGAACAATGTGAAAATAGTTGATTTTTATTAGATGCATATTTTATTTTTAATTAATTAAATACTATTTTGAGTCTTTTAATTCTCCATGCATGCAAACATTTCACAATGCTTTGATATTTTGGCATGTTGTTGCCTATATCTTAAGGGACATTCTCCAATTTTTTCAAAGTTAGAAGAGATCCCTAGACATAGATTCATTTTTTTTTAATTTGTCTTTTATTTGCATAAGTTAATCATGATTTTTAGCATGTTGTTTAGAAAAATCTAAGAAAATTTTAAAAGGTTTTCCATGACTAGAGAACCATTTAAAAAATGTTTCATAATCTAAATCATTAAGAACACACCTAATTTTTGCAAACCCTAAAATATAAAGAAAATTAATTTTGGGAAGCAAAAACATCTAAATGACTTGATTTTTAATCCCCGCTGTAATTTGAAGTTCAGAGAACTTCCCATAAAAATTTTAAAATATTTGGAGCTCATTTGATAACTCAAACTGATTTTCTAAGTTTAATAACATTTTTGACATTATAATGATTTTTAATAATTAAAATGTAACTAAAAAATTATAAAAATTAGTTTTGGGAGTTCTCTATGATCAGAGGAATTTTATAAAAATAAAATTATAAATAAAATAAAAACTTCATTTTTAAGCCTTGTTTATATATTTAAATAATTAAAAATTAATAAAAATCACAAAATTAATAAAAGTCATGAAAATGTTTTAAATTAGTTCCTAAGCACTTAGAAATAATTGAAATATTTTTCCTAATCATCTAAGTGAAGATATTGAATTTTAAACCTTAAAATTATTTTTAAAAGGCTAAAAATGAAGTTTTCTTAATCTTCCACTCAAAAAATTCTAATAATTCAAAGAAAAATTAGAAAAATGTAAAATTTATTTCTCTGGGTTCCTTGACTTTAGGGAGATTTAATGAAAATGTAAAACTTAATTTTCCACATTTAAAATATTTTTATAATTAATTAACACTCCAAAACTTAAAATAATTCTAGTAATTCCAATTAAACTCAAATATTCATGAAATTTGGTTTGCATGTTGTCCTAATGATGGTCTACCTTCAGTAAATAATTCAATGGATTAGGCTTTGTCTTGGTAAAGTTGTTGAATTTTCTTGGAAAAATCCTATTCTTGCATATAAATAAATATATAGAATAAATTAAAATTTGAAAAATCACATTTTATCCTCTAATCTCTTAATTGACCAATGAGTGAGGTTGGATAAAAATTTAAAAGTCATTTGAATTAAATTTGATGAATTATGAAGTGATGGAGCCTTACGGGCAAAAGTATAATTTTTGAAATTTAGCCTTAATTAACATTTAGTCTTAATTCAAGAAAGGGAAAAGGGCAACGTTTGATCTTAATTAACATATTTGGATGATTAAAATATAAGGGATTAATTGGTAGAAACCAATCTCACTTTTTCTAATTAAAGGAAAAATTTGAAATTTCCTAGATGATTAAAATTTGGAAGTCTACCAAATTGAATAATCCTTGACTTAGGGGTATAGTTTTGGGTGTTAATAACTCATTAATTCAATACCCCATTTTGCATGTTAAAATAACATTCAAAATTTTTGATGATGAATTATTATCATTTAGAAATCTCTTTCAAAATGATTAAGGCATTCACTAGAATCTTAAGGGCTTAGTAGTGACTTAAGCTAAAACAAATTTGGTTAAATGAGGATTAGAAAAGTGAATGTAAATAAAAAATTTGAACACCTTTGAAGCACTACAAGCCCAAGCTAGAGCTAAAATTGACTAAATGTCTTAATAACATTAACTTGCCCTTAAGGGTCTTTACACCACATAATTTTTAAATTAAGTGATAAATGATAATTACCTTACTCTTAGG
>JXCR01076777.1:4181-18637 GCA_002079205.1 Phalaenopsis hybrid cultivar
TAGAATTGGATAGATATCCATTCTAAATGAACCATGGATTAATGCATTGTGAAGATATGGTGTATCCTAGTTCCAAGTCAACACCCAGGGTCGACCCTACAGCCAAGTAATCCTATAGGGACTTTTCTTGAATTCTCTTATAATGATCTTACCTACTAAATGCTAGAGGTTAAGATCAATATGTGGAATTTCAAGTTGAGTAAAAAGAATAGTTTTGAATTTCTAATGGTGGGGTACCTCTTCTAATTTTCTAAGACTAGTCAATAGGAAAGTCCTATGGCTAGACCTAAGCTACTAAAGAAGTTTTCTAGACCTCAACCAAAAATGAGGTCAACAGATCCCTGATGTAATCCAACTGAAATAGGAAAATACTAGGTCAATCCTCCTTGTGTTCGAACATAAGTAACATCTCTAGTATACATAACTTTAATAATTTGAATATAAGCTTTATAAACACCTTTCTCTTCTAAAACTTTCCAAAGTACTTTTCTTGATATCTTATCATAAGATTTTTTTAAGATTAGTTGGTGCTTCTCGAAGGTCTTCCAGTTCTGCAATATGTTTTGGAGTAGCTGCAACAGCGACAATCTAAATTAAAACCAAGTGTAGTCACAAAGATAAACCCTTATCTCAAATCATTTCATCCAAATGTCTTGAAGTTCCTTTGAATTCTATTTTTGCACTCATAATACAAACTAACACTCAAAATAAAAAGAAAAGTGACCGGCGGAGGCGGCTATGGGCGGCAGGGGAATGAGAACGATATAAACATACTGATGGATCAATCATCCCAGAATTCATCACATATTCAGTCTTACTTTAGTTTGAATAAACTTTTGAAGAGGATCAAGAAGATAGAGAAAGAGGTACAGAACCTTATACATGCAATTGGGAATATTTATGAAATGTTGGATCATCCACATTGGAAGATGAAGAAACATTTTGAATAAATTAGACGTATTGAAGATGGTTTGGTACGTATGTTTAAGAAATATGCTTGGATTAAGGAAGATTCAATGGATGAATTTCCTTATCGACCGTTCTACAACTTGTACGTGCACTACCAATCCATGGGAGATATCTAGGAGGACGAGAGCGAAGAAGATGTTTGAACTTATTTTATGCATGGAACGCTTATTTAGTACTACTTGCTTATGTTATTGTGTTATGTTGGATTGCATTTACTTTCATTGTTGAATTCTATTTGTGTTTGTTGTTGAGTATTTTGATGTTTAGGTTTCAGTATTAGGATGTTTGGTTTGCTTTAGACACTAAATTAGATTTATTTGGCTTGAAAACGGTTAGTTCGTAATAGTGCGAATTTTATATATAAAAGTGAGTTTTGTGTTTTTTGTGAAAGTTATGTGTTAGAAAATTGTTTAATTATGAGTATAAGTGTTCATTTGAGTTAATTAGAGGTTGACGTAAAGTGGTTCGCAAAAGATTTCCTTAGAAAATAAAATCTGGAAAAATTAGGCGTTGGCGCCTGAGGCGCAAAATTCCCAAAAACACCAAAATAGCTTAAAAACTGTGAAATTGCCCAGTAAAACTCCATTTTTACTGCTTGAGTCGTCTACTACCTCTAAAACGCGACTTAGGGCTTCACATTGTGTGAATATGAGAAGATTTCGAAGGCCAAAGTAGATTTCATCTTCTCTTGGTAAGAACTTCACTTTAACCTAGACATTTTTTATTTTCACCATGGATTTGTCCTACATTATGAGAGATCCCAAATTAGGTATTTTTGATGAAGAATCTTAAAGAAAATCCATGGTGAAAAGTTTTTTACCAAATAATCCTACTTGTGCAACTAGATTTTTGATTTTGTAATTCATTTGGATTTTAATTGGATTTCCATAGAAATTTTTATGCCTCCACGAGTAAAAAGAGGGAAGCTATGGGAGATTTTAACATGAGAAAATTTGTCAATTATAAGGCCCAACACAGTTACAATTCTCAAATGAATTTGAGAAAATTGATCTAAGAACGAGCATTTACTAACCCGGGTGGCGAGATCAAGAGGTTGATTGTCGCCAAAAATTGGGAGAGGTTTTGCTACTTCACTGCAGTAGCTATTGTCCTATGATCCTGGAGTTATATGCCAATTTGCGATTCACTATTGATGATCACATCTTCATGAGAGGTAAGCAAGTTGAGTTTTCAAGAGAAAGGATCAATGCATTTTATGGACTGAGGAATGTATTTCATTATGAATATGTTGCATTTGTGATGACTGATTTATCACTGGATGAAGTAATTGTCTTTCTGACCGATGGAAGGGGAGAATGGAAAATCTAGAATAATAAGAAAGTTAATTTATCCACTTCCATGATGACTTTTCAGTTAAAAGTGTGGCATTACTTCATCTATGCTAAGTTGCTTCTAAAAAATCATTCATAAAATGATTTGTTAAAATGAAGATAATAGATGTTGGTGCTCCTATAGTACATCATGCTCGGAGAATAGCCAGAAGTGCTACAACTAGTGGTTTGGGATACCTTGCCCTGATTTTCACTTTATGTGAACAATCAGGAGTAGAGTTTCCTAGAAATGAAGAAAAGCTGGAGCCACAAAATCCTATTGGGAAGCATACGGTCCAAAGATTTGAATCTTTTGCTGGGTCCAGGAGTGGAGGTAGTGACAGACCCTCAACATCTGTTGCAGGACCATCTACTTCTAGCTCTGCTTCACTTGAGAATATTATGGAGCAGCTTATGATTCAGCAAATGGATATTGTAAATATGCAAAATTGGATTGGAGGAATTGAAGCAAGGAATGCTTATAATGATTAATATAAGCAGCGGAGAGTTCATCATGATATAGCATATGAAGAGGCGATGGTTAGATTTCTAAAGGGAGATTATAATGTGGAATTTCCAACTTGCCCCAGTTTCACTCCTTATAAGCCAGATCATGAAGAAGAAGAAGAAGAAGATGATGATGATGAGGAAGGGGATGAAGACTAATATTTTAGGAGTTTATTTTTTTGTTAGTTAGTTTGTTTGTTATTTTGATTATTTGTAGTTTGTATTGTTTTGAAATTGTTGAGATATGAACTTTCATTGTAAGATTGTGTTGTGGACCTAATTGTAATAGTAAGTGTAGATTTTTACTTTCTTTGCATTTTTAGTATTTTCAGTTTCAGTTTCTATTTTTAATTCTCAGCAAATTCCTTACAACATATTATGTTTTATTTAACGCTTTAAAGCCTGTATTTTTAAAGTTAGCACCTGTAGTAAACCAAAGCCCAGTTTCATATTTAGAAATCCTCTACATGTTAGTTTTTATTTTTATACATTTACTACAGGATTAGTTTTTATTTTTATACATTTACTATTTTCTTTCATCTACAAAATTTTGTACTGAATATTTTTAATTACTTAAAAATTTAAGTTTGGGGAAAAGAAAAAGTTCTTTTAAAAAGAAGTAAACTAAATTTTATTTGTCCTCAATTAACTATATTTTTTAAATTAATTTAACATGACTTGGTGATGTGTCCCTGGTGTGTGCTATTTTTCAGCATGTTTTATGTCAATTTAAATTCCCGTTAATAGTGTCCAAACTTACGCAGTAATTTAGCTTCCAAAAATATGACCAAAATCTTGACTTAATTTATATTAAGTATTTAATATGCAAAATCAAAATATTATATAAAATATATAAAATTGTTCACACACTAGGGGTTCTAAGCAAGTGCACGTATCGCTTCAAGTAATATAGGGCTTTCTTTAAAAACCCCAGTATAAATCCCATAGAGAAGTGTTGTAAGAAATCCCTTAGGCTAATCTAGTCTAATAGTATCAAGCCTTAGTTTGGAAGATGGAAATTCTTATGATAATAACATAAATCACAATATTAAAACTATAAAAAATTAAAGTAAGAATGAAAAATTAAAATGATTTTAATGAATGTTAACAGAAAGGTAACTAAAAGAACTAATTTCTAAACTTCAAAGTTAAATTTACTGAGACTAAATAAAGTTTTGTGANGAAATATTATATAAAATATATAAAATTGCTCACACACTACGGGTTCTAAGCAAGTGCACGTATCGCTTCAAGTAATATAGGGCTTTCTTTAAAAACCCCAGTATAAATCCCATAGAGAAGTGTTGTGAGAAATCCCTTAGGCTAATCTAGTCTACTAGTATCAAGTCTTAGTTTGGAAGATGGAAATTCTTATGATAATAACATAAATCACAATATTAAAACTATACAAAATTAAAGTAAGAATGAAAAATTAAAACGATTTTAATGAATGTTAATAGAAAGGTAACTAAAAGAACTAATTTCTAAACTTCAAAGTTAAATTTACTGAGACTAAATAAAGTTTTGTGATGAAGAGTTCAAATTTAAGAAAACATACTTCCCTTTTACAATGAGTATATGGATTATGAAGAAATTAAAATCATTTAATATACATATATATAATTATATTGTGTCAAATAGGAGCAATCATATTCCTTACTCTCTTTCAAGTGCATAAAAAATATTGACTAATCCAGAGTTTGGTCCCTAATTCCGTGGTTAATCTGGGAGGATACCGGCTGCCACTCCAAAGTTCCCACTACTCCCTCACCTGACAATTAACAGTCTTTTATTAGTTTCCAATCAACTGGACCAAATTGGGGATTTTAATCTGTCACCTTAAAATCTCCAATTCTGCATCCNTTTTATTTTACCCCCACGCTGCCTCTCTCTTCAAGGATCTTATCCTTCGCATGTCCTTAAGCCGCACACCTCCCTCTTCCGTACGCGAAGCTTTTCACTCTCCTCTCGGACTCATGCAAAACCAAGTCCGCCAGTCTCCCTCCTGCCAGCGACTGACGCTGTTGCCCTCCTAGTCGTTGGAAAAACAAGCAACACTCCTCTCCCTCGCAAGGTTTTGTGCCTGCTCCCTTTATTTCGCAAAGAAGCCTTGCTGGAGCCCTTGTCCTTGACCCTCAAACCCGCCGCCGCAGTCTTTGCACGTCGGCCGACCTCTCCTCCAGCCATCGGCGACGCCCAACGCTGCCTCCTTCTTCTTTGGGGTCGGCCACCTTGCAGCCTTATGTTCTTAACGGTGACGCCCCGTCGACTTCCTCCGACACCATCGCTCAGATCCTGCCGGTCTGAACTCTCCCTCGCCGATCTCTCTTTAGTCTGAGCTTCCCCTTTGCCGACTTCCTTCCTTGGCCAAGCCTTTTCTTTGGCTCCCCTCTCGTGCAAAGCCTTCTCCGCAGGTAAGCTCTGTCACTGAAGCACCTCGTCGGCCCTCATTCTCCTTTGGTAGGAATTTGCCGGAGTGTCCTACCATCGAAGGATAGCGGTGACACATCGTCTTGAAGAGGCACTGACGTCTTTTCCTTCGTGAGGAAAGTTTCCTCTCTTTTGTTGTCACCGACCGACCCTTCCCGCGAAGACATGTCGGTGTATGGACCAGACGTCGACGACTTGGATCAAACAAAGAGAATGCAGCTGCAACCATCGCGGTGGTGAGATTTCCTAACTCCTAGCTAGCCCTATGTTTTAGTAGTGTCTAGGCATGTGGGTTTGATTGCCCAGACAAGGTGAGTGTGCCGACGCATCAATGTACATATGTGAGTCAATGTACATATGTGAGTCAATGTACATATGTGATTGATCGTCGATTTCCTAAAGCTAGCCTTTAGATTAGGACTTCCCATGTGTGGCCAAACACCTCCGTAGACCTGAGTATATCCCTTTATTGTGAGCCTTAGATCTTTATCCCACCAGGTTAGAATCCCAATTTCCCACATTTTTGGCGCTCCCAATCTCCCTAGGAGGGATTAGTTGAGCTTGATCTTAGAGGACGGGAAAAGCTTTGTAGCTAGTCAACCCTACGAACGGTGGAGAGTTTCCTCTACGAGAAATCGGAGAGGGAAACCCTCCACATTGCCACACCAAAGCTAGAGGCAACGATGTCGCAGATTCAGGTACGTCACCCCTAGATATCTATGCGTGATCATTATGACGAGTTCGACGTGCCGTTGAGCAGTTGGGCTTCATTGCATGTGCATGAACCATTTGATGCATTTTGGCGTGTTGATCATATTGCACGTCATATGCATGATCACTTGATCACTTTGATTTGAACAGCCACCCTGGCCCGATCGACCGACCACTTTGGTTCGACGGCCGCCCCAGCCTAGTGACCTGTCACTTTGTCTCGATCGGTTACCACGACTCGGTCTACCGATCATTTGCATGTTATTACATGTTGTCGATAATCATATTGCATGTTGTACATGATCGTATTGCATGTTTGTGTGTATGTGTTTGCTTGTTCATTTGCATGAGCATCATCACTTGTTTGCATTGAAATTTTGTTTGGGTCACTGTCGTCATGGCATGCTCATCTCTGGGCCACTGCCTCCTTAGCATACTCACCTGCACGGGCCACTACCGTCACGACATGCTCATCTCTGGGTCACTGCCTCATCGGCATACCCATCTGTCGGGCCGATGCCGTCACGACATGCCCATCCTCGGGTTACTGCCTCATCGAAATATCCATCTAACGAGTCGTTGTCGTCATGACATGCCCGTCCTCGGGTCACTACCTCCTCGACATACAATTTTTTTGGACCGCTACCTTCACGGCATGCCCATCTCTGGGTCACTGCCTCCTCAGTATACTCATCTTTTGGGTTGCTACCACTACAACATGCCTGCTCCTTTTGAGTCACTACCGTCACAGTATACTCGCCTTCACCACTTTGGTGCACTTATCATATGTCTGTTGCATTTCCTACATATTTGCATGTTTGCTTAGTGAGTGCCTCTCGGGCAAGGTGTAATTCCTTTTTATAGGTATCCTTTTACTCGATGTAAACTCACTTGTAGCTGGTGTCTGCTAGTTGCATGACACCCCGGGTCCCCGAGCAAGTGTAATTCCAATTTATAGGTAGCCTATTTTATCGGTACATCTCGTTTGTCTGTGTCATGTTGCTTGTAACGTCCTTGCATTCGTTTGTATGGTGTATGTTCGCCCTTTTGGTTGCTCGTTGTGATTACCCTGTACTTCGGTCGAGTATTCACAATGTAGGCTTTATGCATGATTGTTTGTTTTTCCCATTCCTCGATGGCTTGTCCTACTCTTTAGAAGAGAGATTTCGTGTTGGTCGCGATGCCTTAACGAGCATTGCTTACTGGGTTGATCCCGGTGAGCAATGCGAGTTAAGTCATCGGGATTGACAAGAGTATGACTGTGCTAAAGATCTAATAGAACTAACTCATGTCATCATTCTTCGTGACACCCTTTATATCCTTGAGATCTTTAGGATGGGGCTGGTATGATGACCCCGTCAAAGTCATACTATACCCAGACTTACCCTACACTTAGATACTAGGTTGACGCACTTTTTGTTAGATGGTGTGTTAGGTTAGAATTTAGGGTGCTAGGTAGTTTTTTTATGCATGATTATTGTTCTTTGCTAGATTGGTTGCCTTAGCTAGGTTTCTTTCTTTTGCATTATGTTTGTGGTGTGACTGCATGCTGCATATGTATGGTAGTGTGTTAGGGCGTTCTTCTGCAGGGAGCCATGCCTATTTATATGCACACACACATGTACCGCTATGAGGGAGCATGTGATGATTATAGGTGTTATTTAACTCCCCAATTTTTAAGACATGACTCGTGATACGTTATTTGCATGTGAGATTTCCCGCTGACACTTGTTTTCATACATGATTGAGTCTTTTTCTTTTTGTTGACCTCACTTTTGGTTGAGGTCTAGAAACTTCTTTAGTAGCTTAGGTCTAGCCATAGGACTTTCCNGGCAACTCCACGCCTAAAATAGTACCGATCACCAGGACAGTACCAACAATAGACCTTTGCATCCACCAGGTTTTAACAATAATCAATAATTTAAGAAAAATAAGATTTATATAGAGGAAGTTGTGTTACAAATGGGAAATCAATTGCAAATTTAAGGTTTGGCGATAAAAACTATAGAGAATCAACTATGACAAATTGTTAACTCACTCAGCAATAGACCCCAAGGAACTTCTTCTATCAACACTGAGATAAACCATAAAGAGAATAAAGAGCAAGTTGAAGTTTTCAAATTAAGAAGTGGAAGAGAGTTAGAGGATGAAGTTCAAAATGAGACTGAGGTTGAGCGAGAGACTATGAAAACTGAAAGAACTGAAGAAAATATTTCTAAGGGCCTGGATAAACCAATCTCTCCAACTAGTATTTACTTAAAAAAACTACCACATTTATTTCATTAAAAACTTATACAGCAGAAGCAAGATCAATAATTTTCAAATTTTTTGGAAATATTTGAGAAGTTAATTATAAAGATTCCATTTGCTAAATCTTTGGAGCAAAGGCCCGATTATGTAAAGTTTATGAAGGACATCCTTAATAAGAAAAAAAAGTTTAGAGATTATGAGAATGTTGCATTTAATGAGGAGTGCAGCTCTATAATTCAGAAAAACTTCCTAAAAAACTAAAAGATACTGGGAGCTTTACTATTCCCTGTGCGATAGGTGAAAGATTCTTTGGAAAATTTTTATGTAATTTAGGAGCAAGCATTAACCTTATGTCATTACTAATTTTCAGAAGGTTAGATTTATGAGAGATAATCATAAACTAATGTCAGATCCTCAAAGGAGATTGGATCCAATTATAAAAGAAGTTGTTAAGAAGGAGATATTAAAGTGATTAGACACATGTATTATCTATCATATTTCTGATAGTGCTTAGGTTAGTTCTATACATTGTGTTCCTAAGAAAGGGGGAGTGATAGTAGCTGTGAATGAACAAAATTAATTAAATTCCTGCCAGATAAGTCACTGGGTGACAAATTTTTATTGATCATATAAAATTGAATTTATCCACTAGGAAAGCTCACTTTCCTTTATCTTTTCTGGACCAAATGTTGGATAAATAGCTGACCATCAATATTTTTTATTTTTAAATAGATATTTAGGATATCACAATATTCATATATCTCTTGAGGATCAAGAAAATACTACATTCACGAGTAATTATGTGACTTTTGTTTTTAGAAGAATGTTCTTTGGATTATGTAACACATTTGTTACTTTTCAAAGGTGCATAAATGTATATTTTCTGTGACTTAATTAATAAAGAAATAAAAGTTTTTATGGATGATTTCTCAATGTATGGAACCTCATTTGAGTCATGTTTGGATCATTTAGCAGGGGTATTGAAATGCTATGTAAAGACCAACCTTGTTTTCAATTGGGAAAAATGTTAATTCATGGTCGCACGAGGCTTTGTTCTTGGTCATAAAATATCTAAAAATGGCATGGAAATAGACTCAGGAAAGATTCAAGTAATTGCTAAACGACATCCTACCACAGTAAGGGGAGTTAGAAGATTTTTGGGACATGCTGGTTTTTATAGGCGGTATATTAAAGATTTCTCAAAAAATTGCCAAGTCTATATTCCATCATTTAGAAAAAGATGCCTTATTTAATTTTAATTAAGACTACCTAAATGTCTTTAATATATTAAAAGAAAAATTAATCACCACTCCTATTATAGTCTCTCCTGATTGGTGGAGGTCATTTGAGTTGATGTGCGATGCGAGTGATTATGCTATTGGGGTAGTGTTAAGACAAATATATGAAAATTTTTTTAAAGTTATATATTATTCCAGTAAAAACTTAAAGAAGCCTAGTTAATTACACTATAACTGAGATGGAATTATTGGCATTAGCATATGCTTTCGATAAATTTAGATCATATCTCATATGAACTAAATGTATTATTTATATCGATCATTCTGCTATTAGATATCTTATGCAAAAGAATGATGCTAAACTAAGATTAGTTAGATGGGTCATTCTGATGTAAGAATTTGATTTTGAAGTAGTAAATAAAAGAGGACTAGATAATCAAATAGCTAACTATTTATCTAGACTGAAACAAAAAAACTTGAGTAATTATGAAAATAAAATTAATGAAAATTTTTCTGACAAACAATTATACGCTATTATTGTTTGATGTGTTCTTTGGTATGCTGATATTGAATTTTATCATTAGTGACATTATACCATATGGATTAACATACCATCAATGAAAAAAGTTTATTCATGATGTGAAATCTTACTTTTGGGATGACACATATTTATATAAAAAGTGTAAGGATCAAGTTATCTGAAGATGTGTACCTTTAGAAGAAACCTAGGAAATTATTCAGAATTTCATGATTTTGAGTTTATGGGACATTTTGGAGTTGATAGAACCGCATTTAAGGTTTTACAATATGAATTTTCTTGATTACTTATATTTTGATTGTCATTCCAATTAAAGTTTGGGTGATTTCTCTAATTAGGATTGTAAGTATTGGAAGAAGATTTATTGGATTTATAATTAATAGAATTTAATGACACCGCAGAAGAAACACCCGAATTAGCTAACTATCCATTAGCATTTTCCTTATTATTAGTCATTCTGGAATAAAATTCAAGCCAAACTTTCTAGATATTACCATTATCTATGCAGTAAAAAGGGATGGAATACCTTATTCATGAATATTGGCTACTTTTCTAGCATTTATTCTCTTTGAAGGCATTAAAAATTCTTAGTAGTCATTTATTTAATAAGTTCATAGGTCTCCTTAATGGCTTTAATTTTTTTGACCTCCACTTGTAACATCTATTATATAGCTCAATGATCTCACCAACCCGTCATAAGAAGTTTGTATAATCAACCAATTAAGCATGGTATGGTATTAATATTTCTTAAGAAGCTACTTAAAGCACTCTCTGACTTCATATATCAACTCATTATCTATTTGAGTGAAAGAGGTAATTTCATTCCTAAATTTGCTAGTTTTAGAAGTTGTAAAGTATGTAGTTAAGAATTTATGCGTTGAGTAAATCCAAGTAGTGATACATCCTGACGCGACAGAGTTAAGCCACATCTCAGCTTTATCTCTAAGAAAAAATATGAATAAACTTTGTCTATCAATATCATTTGAGACACAATTATTTAAAAATTAAAGCTCAAAATAAAAAAAATAATTTAAAAATAGCTCAAAATTAACATAAGAATTTAAAAATAATTTAAAAAACAATTTAGAAAATTTTAAAACAAATAAGAATAATTTAAAAGTAAATTAAAACATTTTAATCCAATTTAAGAATAATACTAATCCTCTTTAAATAATTTAACAAAAATTTCAAAATAATTTTGAAACTCTTTTAAATTAATTTAAAATCCTTAAAAATACTCTAAGATAACTTAAATTAAACACTTTAAGTACCTAAACCACACACCCTTAACACCTAAACCAAATAATTTGAACACTTAAACTAAATACTTAAACCAAAACACTTTTTCAAGCATAATTTATTACCTAAATATCACATATTTTACTCTTATCACAAACCATCACAATCAATGCAATATTTTAATACTCACTCTCTTTTCATTGGACAACATGATAACGTTACAACGGACACTAGGAAAACACACATATATAAGATCATGAAAAATGCAATACAACTTTCATTCTCTGACAAAAATACTAGCAAGAACTTGGAAGTGACGTTTCTTACTCTTGCTACCTTAATCCATACAAACTTACATATAAATCTACTGGAAAAGGACTAGTTTGAATCATGAAAACAGCTCAGACAAATAACCTCACTTATAACATGGTGTAAACTAACAGGTCTTAAGAGGCAGAACTAAAGATTCATAATAAAATTCGTTCATGAAGGAGAGCCAGGTCTCCAAGATAAAGCTGATCACACTCATTTAGAAGCATAAGAGACTACTCTCTGTAGGTTAGCACACATTGCCCCTCGACGAAGGTTGGTCCTAACATAAAGATGAGCGTAAGTCCATCTAATTCTTTGCAGGTATAGTCAGAGTGCCTCCAAGGTGGGAAAAATCCATCTTTGAATTGTATGGAGTTTGCACATCGAAGATCATTTCAACCGAGCTGTAAATTTACGACAAGAAATGAGCATTTTGACATTTTTATGAATATTTTTGTGGTCATACAACTAGAAAATCTTTATTCTTTCATTCTTCTCGCAATCCCTAGCTGAAGAGATAAGAGAATAGATGAACTAAATGTATATTGACATTCAACTATATACTCTAAGAAGGCTTGATTCATGAATGCATCCTAAAAATTAACAAGCTTCAGGGCTTCGTAGGCACATATCCGTTTATCGAGTCATTTTCAAACTAAGTCTTACCGCTGAAGTTGTCAAGCTAAAACCACCTGTCAAAGTGGTCGAGCTAGGATCGCCAGTCGGAGTGGCTGAGCTAAGCCCACCTGCCGAAGTGGTCGAGCTAATTTTACTTATCGAAGTGCCCAAGCTAAGCCCACCTACCGAGTAGTCTTTCTAACTTGGAATGATCAGTTATTGAGGAAGTCCATCATTACATACAAGGGCAGATGTGAATCCTTGCTTATGTCGATGCTTAATACCTGCATCACGATCTTTTCACCAAGGCACCGAGTTCATGCATAGTACTGTATGAAATGTAATTTTATATTTTTTTTATCACTCATGTATAAAATGGAGTTCAAGGGAAGGCTCTCTTTGCTTTTAAGGGCACCTCGAAGAAAGACTACTTCTCTCTTTCTCTTCCCCTTTTTTCTCTCTCCCTCCAAGCTAATTCTCGGTCGCCCGAGAATCAGAAGCAAATGCAGAGTGAGAAACACGAGTTCTAGCAACACATTCATTATCTTCTTCAATACCTTCCTCCTAAAATAAAATCTTTACATAGTTGTATGAACACACTAACAATACAAGATTCTATGTACTAAAATAATTCAACTGATTCAAATTCTAGTAATTATGTAACCTGTGAAGTTATCTCCACTCATTCATTATATTATAGGCGATCTTGATTGATTCTATTAAACATTTTACTTAAAGAAAAGAGAGTGATTTACATGCATACCACTCAAAAATTTAAATTTTACTTATTCAACACTAAAGTTCAAGTACTAACACTCATAACACTCGAGTCATTAAAAAAAGTAAAAATAGCATTTTTGGTAAATCCCTAACCCCATAACTCTTCCAAGCAATGACTACTGACTCTAGCTCGACATTCAATGACATCATCGTCAATTAGCCTTCATCGGAGACAAAGCAATAGGAGGAATTGCAAACTCAAAAACTATTGGCCCTAATCAGTCCAGGAATGTGTGCTTGCAAGCTACATTGTGCTGCAAACATGATAAATTTTGGGTCGGTAAGTTGTATTATGTTGCAGTCACTGTGAATTCTCTACAAAACCTCAATATAGCACATCATCAATGGCCATAAATTTCTAGGCGACGCCATACAAGGCTTCATCTGAACTACTGTTCCATTAAAATAACCACCTCCCCTTATTCTAAATTCGCTCCATCATAAACCACAAAAAAGTCCTTGTTTCTATATTTGCGAAAATGATTATAGTGTGAGGCGTCGACAAATCCATCAAGTGATCTTTTGGTTCTTAATAAGATCATGACTACGCTTGATCTGGTGGCGATTGGTGTAGTTAATGACATCGAAAGTCTAGTGGAGCTTGATTAATGACGTTAAAAAAAGTTCTAGTTTATGTAATATTTAAAATTTAGGTATGAAATAGGTAAAATTTACAATTTCATGTGCTACATTTAAATCCCTAAACACAACTAATGAGAAATACGCATGCTCTCCTGATAATTGGAGAGCATTCCAATCAAGCAATCACACATAACTTAAACATACATTCATTTTTTAATGATTTAAATCGATTTTTAGGGGTAAGAATAAAACGTTAAAAAATAGTTCATAATATAATATTTTACATTCCAGTCACGAAATGACCGCATAGCGCAGTGGATTAGCGCGTCTGACTTCGGATCAGAAGGTCGTGGGTTCGACTCCCACTGTGGTCGCATAGGTTTTGTTTTGATTAGTAATTTATGGGTAGTGTTGGACAGAATTTAAATAATAGTTTTTATTGAATCTGAAAATAATGTTATTAAAAAAAAGTCAAAGATTAGAGTCGATTTATTTTTATTTGAGAGTAACGAATTATTGATTTAAATTTTGATAAATTTTATTTTAATTAAAAAACTGGGATTGTTTAATTTTATTTTTTTTATTTCAAAATTTAATTTTTTTATTAGGTATTATTCATTTATTTGCTTTCTAAGTATTTGTTTATTTGGTTGTATGGGCTAGGGGTGTAAATGAACCGAACAAAGCTTGTGTTCCTTTTCAGTTCGTTTGAAATTTAGTTTGTTTGAAATAAGCTCATGTTCGTTTCTTAACGCACGAGCCGAACACGAGCTATTCGCAAACGACGAGTCAGTTTGACATCCATAATGTTAATTTATATATA
Organism: Phalaenopsis hybrid cultivar; assembly: GCA_002079205.1. Classification (NCBI taxonomy): domain Eukaryota; kingdom Viridiplantae; phylum Streptophyta; class Magnoliopsida; order Asparagales; family Orchidaceae; genus Phalaenopsis; species Phalaenopsis hybrid cultivar. The sequence continues at coordinate 18,510 of JXCR01076777.1, forward strand.
AAAAAATATTATATTAATTATATTACTTATATTATATACATATGTAATATCTATATTAGTATATTATTAATATAATATATTTATATATTATTATTATTAATTTATTTTATATTATAATTTATAAAATT
>JXCR01076777.1:18933-29063 GCA_002079205.1 Phalaenopsis hybrid cultivar
TATATATATATATATATATATAATTATTTTAAATTATTTTATATTTCAAACAACAACGATTCGAACATGAACAAGTGCATCACTGTTTGTTTTTGGTTCATTTAACTAACCGAACGAAAAAAAAATTGTTCACGTTCGTCTCGTTTTATCGAACGTATCGAATACGAACGCATTGATGAACTGAACACGAACTGTTCGAGAACAACGAGCTTTTTTGACAGCCCTAGTATGGACAAGTGCTGATTAACAATATTATAATATGTTCATGTAATTTTAATTTAGAAAGTATAGTTAGATATTTTCTATAATTATTTTTTTTCTTATGATTTATTTATAATATTAAATGATAAATTATAAGATATATGTTTCTAATTCATGTTCATAAAGTATACCTTCTCAATCATCCGTTAGATAAGATCAATAGAAAATAACTAATTAAAATTATTTTACAATTATCATTTTATATTCCAAAAATTATATAAATATAGCCATTGTTGATTACTTTTTTGGGTCATTTACATACAATTCACATAATTATTATATATTTACATATATAGTGTCTAAACTCATATTTACAAGCAAAGCGTCCAAATTCTTTTATATTCATAATTACTAATGTTTAAAAACTGAAATACATCTTTCCAATTTTCCTTTTCTATGGTAATGACATAAAGTGTAAAAAAATGCAAATATTAAACTTTAGGTGTTAGATATGTAAATACTTAGGATTGTGTAAAATACGAAAAAATTTCTCCGGATGTTCGGACAACGGCCCAGATGCAGAGGAGGAGGGGAGGAATCAGACCTCCGTCTATTTGGGACATTGTTTGGACATCGGAGTCGGGATGTAAAATTTTCTCGTAAAATATACACTTTACTTTGCTTCACTCATCATCGACGTAATCGTTCAATAATTTTTCGCTCAAGGGTTATAGGATAATTGCACCAATAAGGATTGAGATTTTTTCATTCATCTATAACTTCAATTATAATGGGTATTTTTTTTGAAAAAATATTGTGAGTTACGTTCAGAGTCCGATGAAATCATACCACTTGAAGGTGACATAAAAAAAAATCGATCCGATAAAATGGGGAATATTCCCCCGTGTTATTTTGTGTTATTCAGGTGTTATTGTATGTTATTAATATCTTATTGTGTTCTGGGAATATTCACTGTATTATAATAACATAATAACATATCAATAACACTTGAATAACACACAATAACAACTGAATAACACATGAATAACACGGGAAGAATATTCTGTTGTGTTACCAGACAAATTTTTTTTTTCTGTCACAGCCACGTGGCGTGATTTCATTAGACTCCGCATCTAACTCTACGGGTGGAGTCCTGAAACAATATTTTCTCTTTTTTTTTTTGGTATTTTTATTAGATATTGTAAAATAGGTCTTTTAGATGTAGCTGTAATACATAGTTAAAATATTGAAGAGGTGTTTTGAGCATTGTATGATAAACGTTTGAATTATTTTCAAGAAGGGGAACAGAACATCATCAGAGGTTGAAAATAGTTTATATAATTTAAAGCAAACTATTAAAAATGAGTTTATCTTTTTACATGTTGGTCATGTCTTTAATACACATTTTTTCTCTATCATTTATTTCTAATTCAAATTTAAAAAATAAAAATATTATTTTAAAATATTGTGAACTATTAACCAACCAGTAAATACCCATAATTCTACGCTTCAATAGCGCAACAAAAAAGAAAACTACATGCATGCTAAGTAAATGTAATAAACTAGTGTGTGTATATATATATATATATATNTCTCTATAGCCTAGGATCTAATCATAAGACTTCCTGCTGACTCTCCTAGAGGATTAGCGTTGGGACAGACACTATTAGAAAATTTCAAATCACTTCTTAGCTCATTGTAGTCTCGTATGTGTGATTTCAAATCCTCAATATTTAGTTGAGTTGATTGGAACTAACATATTGAAACTCAAGTTGAGTTCCTATAGGGTTGGAAATGACATAAAGAGAGCCTTTAAATTTTAGGGATTTTAATTCCTTGAAGCACCACAAACATACCACTTGCACATGCACATCACCACTACAATCCATACACATACACCACAACACACTCCCTTATCAAAAAGAAATTTGAAATCAAATTTCCAAAGAATTTCCATAAATCAAAAATTAAAAGCCCAAAGTTAATCCATCATGATAAATTTCAAAAGTCCACCATGATAAATTCAAGCCCATAAGATTTAGAATAAAGAGTCAAGCCCGTCATGATAAATTCCGAAGCCCAATAAAACTAAGCCCAAGCCCACCCACCAAAATATAAATCAAATTAAAATTAAAATAAAAGACCCTCATGACATGATTTCAATTTCCTCACCATATTAAAAGATCATTAAACCTAAGATGTAATATATCATGATAAAAAAATGTCCAAATTTGGATCCATGACCAAGCCACACCAAGAGCCCAAAAAACCATTAATGACCCTTTAATGCAAGCCATGCCCAAGCCATAGGCAAGCCACTTGGCTTCATCCAAGCCATATGCAAACTACTAAATCATGCATGAGCTCCATGCAAGCCACCATTCCCTAAATAGCCAAAGCTAGTAACCATTTCAAGATTCTCCAAAAAGCAATTAACCACTCATGACTCGCCCAAGCACCAAGCAACCATCATGGTGGGGAAGTACAACACACTTGCATGACTTGGAACCAAGCTACCCAAAACCAACCCATCACATTTCCTCTTCAATCAAACTCATGTACACATGACACATGTCCATTAGCTTCATCAATCTCCACCACTGAACTCCACCAGCCAGAAAGTGACCACCCAAGGCTCTCCCCTCAATCATGGCCGACAGTAGAGGTGAACCCGAGAACCACCACCATGACCAAAACCCAAAATTTAACCCATCCTTGTTGGCACAGCCCCATTGGCTCATCTTCTCTAACCATGCTCCAATTAAGCTGTCTTGTTAAGCTTTGGGTCAACAAATTGGAGTTCTGATCTTATCCTATGGCTCAGCCTAAAATGAGGCAAGCTCACGTTCGAATGGGTGTGTGCACATAAACCTTGGCAAAGCCTGCCAAAATTGCCTCAAACCCCTCTCACAAACCCTAGCGGGCCAGTTCCCACCATTATCGAGCCATCTCCAACTACACAAAGCTTGGATTCACCTTTGATATCTAGGACATTTCACAGTCCCAACACAAAGTTATCCAAAACTCCATTTTGAACCTTCCAAAAGCTTCCTTAGAGCCCAAATCTACTTTCTCAATAAAAATCCACCTCTCCCACATCCTCTAACCTAATGGTAGACCAAATCCAAGTCACATTTTGGTCAATTTCATACATAGGCTCAATCTTGTGCAAATCGGAGCAAGGAAGAGGTGTGTCGCATCCACACAAAGCTTCTCAACCATTGCAATCAAGGCCCGACCTCTTGGATGAAGGTATAGATTCAAAACTCCTAAATTTGCTAAATAATTCATGCTCACCTAGCTGTATAGATAGTTTTTTCTCTCTTAGATTATGGTGTAGGAACAAATCTCATGTAATTTAATAGTATATGATGATCGACAGGCTGGTACCCCTTCAAAATTAAAAGAGAAAAGTGAATGAAAACAATATGGTGAATTTGCTGAGGAAGAGTCTCCTCTCCACATTAGGATTTTTGCTCTAGGGTTATGGCTTTCTCTCTGTACTAGAAGTTTCAATCATATTATTATGACATGCTATCTTTCCTTCAAGTCACTATTGAGCCTTTTGTGAGACCTTGAGTTTCAGTCCATGTGTCAATTGCTATGGTTAGCAACTCGATGCATTTTATCCCTTCTAGCACCCTTAACAGTTTAGTTGTCGCATTATTGCGCTCACTGATGTCGTTGTACCTTGCGATTGATTTCTTAACATTTCCTTATTTATGATCGCAACCCCTTTTTGCAGCATGATGCTGAAGAAAAAGAAGGTGGTCACAATCGCTGCCCCTGGGGGAGCTTTATTTCCCTCTTCTTAACATTTTATGTGCTCCCGAAGGTGTCATACCCTTCGGTCCCTCTAAGCACCCCTGAGAGATTATCTTATGTAATCCTAAGCCTTTTGAGGCATTTATTCTATGTCCTCCCTCTTAAAAGGTCAGTCATGCATATTGAATCTATCTCTTTTTGAAGCATGATGTGGAAGAACAAGAAGGTGGTCATTCCTTAAAAGGTGAGGCATTTACTCTATCCCTTTTTGCAGCATGATGTAGAAGAGCAAGAAGGTGGTCACAATTGCTGCCCCCAGGGGAGCTTTGTTTCCCTCTCCCAAACCTTTTTTGTGCTCATGAAGGTGTCATACCCTTCGGTCCCTCTGAGCACCCATGTGAGATTATCTTAAGCAATCCTACGCCTTTTGAGACATTTACTCTAGGCCCTCCCCCTTAAAAGGTGATTCATGCATATTGAGCTGTTCTTGCACCTTTTGAGACTTTTGCTCTATGCCCTCCCCCTTAAAAGGGGATTCGTGCATTATGAGCTGTTCTTACGCCATCTGAGACATTTGTTATGTGCCCTCTCCCTTAAAAGAAGGTTGTGCATACCAAGCTATTTTTACTGTCTAGGCGTCAACAAGGTGGCGCCTACTTTCTTAAGGCTTGGGAAAAGGCCATTTTGAGGGCGGTTTTAGCATCTATGTGCCTGGGATCCGGAAGGCAATTTTGAGCGTCAAAGCACCAGTCTGGCCAAAAAACCTGACTTTTGCGTAGATCAATCAACACAGATTTTCTTCGATTCGAGAGCCATGGGGGACCAAGCATGCCTGAAATATGGTCCCATAACTTCAAAAATTGATTATTTTGATTAGCCATTCGTTGGGGGAAATTATTGCTAATGGTCGCCCAGACCACGATGCGGGTACAACGTTCCAAACCGAAATTTTTGCCCCGGTTGACCGTGGGAAGGTCCTCGTCGATTCAGAAGCAATGAAAAGTTTTGTATTGCTTGAATACAACCTACAACTTAGAAATAAAATTTTTAGAGGTTTCAAACGGGGGTTTTGGTGTCGACGGTTGTCCCTGACCCCCAAGTGTGGTGAAATACGTCTGAACCAAAATTTTCCTAAAATGCGCATGGGAGATCTTGACAACTACTCTTGGCCTCAGAAGACTTTGTATTGATGGAGTAGGTCTCTCAACATCAAAACAAAGGTAAAACACATTCAAAGTTAAGGCTAACATCACCTCACGTTGAACTTTCCCGATCAGGGTCAAATCAGTACCAATCCTGATTTTGTGCTCGGGGCACGTACCAAAAGGTCCTATTAGATGTGTTGGACGACGAGAAGCTGGATATAGTCTCGTGTTGCTTAAATAGATACCCCTCGAAATCACATAAAAAAATTGATGTCAATAGTCGACGCACATTAATAATTTCTCTTTTGACTTTTTGCACCATGATAATGTCGAACACCTAGGTCGAACAATACACCTCTCTGATGTAACCCACTTCCTTCAATTTCTTCACCTCTTCACGAATTAGCTTGGCCAAGGTAGTAACTAACAAACTCAGCTTCTGATTTTTTGGTCAGGTGGTAGGGTTGACATTCAGTCGGTGACAAGCAACATAATCGAAACTTCTAGCATCTCCATGACAGGACATGCAAAGATGTCTCGGTTCTCCTTAATGGTCTAGAAGAGTAGATCATTCAACCTTGCATCAAAAAATTCACTAAAAAAATACCAATCTAGTCATCGGTTGCGGGGATTTGAAGTGTGGTCTCGTTGCTCTCAAGACCACCTTCTCTCTGGCTTTGCAAGTCGACCAATTGACGGTGTTTATTGCCCAAAGGTAACAAATCCATGACTACTCCAAGTTTCCTTGAGCAGTAATGACTTTTCTATCACCTAAAAAGTTTACAACTACGTGGTAGGTTGATGTGAACGGTTCAAAGTTGTTCAACAAAGGTCGACCGAAGATTCCTTTGTACATGTGCGAAGAGTCGATGATCTCGGAAAATATAGTTGTGTAAAATTTATAAAACTAACTCCACTTTACAACAATACAAAAAACTTGATGTGGTATTTTATGAATAATAACGTTAAGCACTTAATGTTGAGATTTTACGCAAGTATACGTATCGTTATCAATTAATATAAGACTTTCTATTTAAGTCCCAAATATCGATCTAACGAGGAAGATTTAAATTTTAGATGATAAATTAACTAAAAAATTCATGGAAATACAACAAAATTACTGTCACTAATTTCAAACATTTTAGATACTATAGAACTAAATTATTAACTACTAACAAAATTTAAATGCAGAGTTTAAAAAAATAACTACTGAACTATGTTTATGTGATAAAGTTTTATAATACGAAAAAACATCTTTCCTACTACAACGAGTTTTTGGTGAAATGAGATGAGATAAATGGTTTCAATTTGTATTGTGTCAAATAGGAGCAATTTTAATTCTCTACCCTGATTCAGTGTTATAGAAAATCATTGATTATTTGTGCCAAATAGGAGCAATTTTAATTCTCTACCCTAATTCAGTGTTATAGAAAATCATTGGGCTAATTTCAGGTTTAGTCCCTAAATCCGTGGCTAGGCTAGGAGGATACTGGCTCCCACTCTAGAGCTCCCTCTTCCCCTGAAGGCTAACTCTCGCTTTAGTTATTAAACACTAAGATCAAATTGAGGATTTTAGTCTATCACCCTAAAAATCTCAAATTCTACACCCAACAATGTATATTTCCCTATTTATTGACACTTAATTCCATAAACGAAATACTCCTTCATGGACTTAAATGTGATTGTCACTCTGTTGTAGAACTCATACTCCATTTCCCGGATCATATGTTTCACAACATATTTTAACTTGTTATAGAACTCATACTCCATTTCCCGGATCATATGTTTCACAACATATTTTAACAATTCAATTGGCTATATCAAAAAGTAAATTAAGAAAGAGTTGAAAAACCATCACAATTTATTTTATATTTTAACATTGACACATCCAAATTATCTCTTCATTTTATCATATCTCAGAGTAGGGAGAAAGATAAATGAATCTACTCAAACTTCATGAGAAAGATACAACAAAACACAAATTTCATATATAAAAGAAAGTATATCTCAAAGAAGGGAGAAATATAAAGAAAACTACTCGGATTTCATGAAAAAGATACAACAAAACACAAATTTCAAATATAAAAGAAATTTCATACAATAATAATAAACAAACAACACTTATCAGGAACTCTTTCTCAAAGCAAATCCCTTGTAGCCTCTCTTAGGAAATGTAGAAAAAAGAAATCTCTCACTTCTCTCCCTCTCCAACACTCTTAGAAATAAATTCACACTTAAACTTACCACAAAAACTTAAAACTATAAAGAAAATAAATGACTAAAGGTGTGGAATGACGTGGAAGAAAGTGAAAAGCGGTTGAAGGTTGCGAAGGGGCACTAAGGGGGGCGAAAAGGGTCTTTTCTGATCAATTTCGGTTCTAAATAGAACTTAAGATTGGTTTTCCAATAGGTGCATCCAAAAACTCTTCAAAAAGCATTCAAATTCGTCAAATTTTCTATAAATAGGGTCTGCATCAACATTGGTGCCATCGGTGCCCATTTTGGCACCGTCGGCGCCAGTGGCCATTTAATTAGACCACACTCACTGTCAAACGATACCGTCGGCACTGAACATTTCTTCAAAAATTTCATTTTGACTCTAAATTCCATCATTTTTACTTTCTTTTTGCTCCAAGTCCTAAAAATCAACAACCTGCAATAAAACATGAAAAATATCTTTTTTTAAAGTGAAATATCACAAAAAATGAGTATAAAATATGAGTCTAAAATACATATATTTTTGGTGTATCAGTCGACCACTAGAAATTCTTTGATTCTTGAAAATTGCTTAGTTCATTCTCCCCAAGTGACTATCGAAGCGATCACACTGAGGGCTTCTTTCCTCTCTCCTAAAAAAAATCATATAAGGGATCAAATGGTGTTGCTATTTGTCGTGCTTCCAGGCCAAGTTTATCAAATATCGCTTTGAACAAAATATTCATCGAACTTCTAGTGTTGATGAGGATACTACCAACCTGGTCGTCATTAGTCATAACTATGACGACAATGACATCATTGTAAGGGTTCTCTTTTGCAGGAAGATCTTCATCAATGAATGTGATGGGGGAAGCGTCATTCGACGCGGGGCTAGAGCAATTGCACATAAATCTTTCCCTAACTCTGTTTGATTTGCAGCAAAGCCAAGGATTTCTTTTGTGGCTTCAGTGTGCAAACAAAGTGTGGCACAAACAACCTTTAGAATTCAGTGAAAAAAGGGATGATTCCCGCCACTAGGGGGTTGAACTACCTGAGGGCTAATTCCCTCGAGTTAGTAAGGAACAAATGATATTTGAACACTTCAGTGATTTTCAATATGTTGAGTATTAATTTGAAAGTGACTACATGGTCAAACAGGTCGGTAAGACCCTTATAAGAAACAAGATTAGGGTTCATAAACTTCTCTGGGGGTTTAGTTTCACATTATTGCCGAGAGAATGCATTTTCGACTCGGTGGAGGGTTATTGCAATGTGATACGGTGCTTATCTATCGAGGCAGTTCCGACATTGTCCTAGTAGTGGTTCCTCAACTCTTTCTTCCACTAGCAATGAACTTTGACAATTGGGCACTGGTCCTTCTTGCATGTCTAGTTGATAGCTACACTCTTAGGGCTATGGAGGATCTTACTTCCCCTAGACAAAGCCTCTTAGGGATTCTAACACAAAATGTTAATCATTTAAACTTAAATAATCCAATGATAAACTTTAAAAATAAAACTAAATTATAATTCAAGCATAAAAATGAGACTAGTCTCATCACACTAGTCACATACATAAGAAAATTTGTTAGTCCACGAATTTAGATTTTTGTTAGACCTATGGCAATTGTTGTGTGATTGTGTTTGTGATGACATTGGTTTGGTTTGCCTTACTCTATTGGTTTGTTGTTGTAGATAGACATTATGATAGTTGATGTTTGCATATATTAGATTTTATGTGATCTTTTAGCCTTACACTTATTTTATATAGGCGACCATGCTAAGAAAATGAGCATTAAATAAATCATTATTTTAAACTAACATATGTTCTACAAGTGATATATAACTATTATTGATTATACCTCATAAGTACGGTCTTGTAAGACATTGGGTTTGGTGCCTAATGACGCTAAATCCACATGCTATATTTATTATCTATGGGGTTTATTTTTATATTAATATCTATTTTACACGGTTTAATTCTTTTTATTTTTAAATGTAACTTACAAAACTAGGTTGGGGCTTATGGAATTAGGATGATTGGGGATAAACTGTATGGTAAGGAATGTAGGACCTGAAGCATGAAGGACGACCCAAAAAAACCAACCTGAAGATAAAATACAAGAAAACCCACCTGCCATTCCTTAGTTTAGAGATTTATGCTGCTCTGTATATTGACTGAGCTTGATTGCCTATTTTTCTTTTCTTCCAGAGTGAAGGAACCTAACCTCATCGATTTATTTTTATTCAATATTTTTGTGTTGTTTGTGTTTGCTTTTTTTGTGATTGTTTATTTCCTTGTGCAATATATATACATATATAATATATATATATATATATATATATATATANTTGTATTGGAATATTTTTCCAAGATTTAAAAATAAAGATATTTATTTTTAAACCTTAAAATGATTTTTAAGGCTNTAATTATTTTTAATAATTAAAAATAATAAAAATAAATCATAAAATATTAAACCCATGGAAATATTCCAAATTATCTCCTAAACACTTAGGAATCATTGGAATATTTTTCCAAAGTTTAAAAATGAAGATATCTATTTTTAAAACTTANAAAACTTAAAATGATTTTTAAGGCTTAAAAATAGAATTTTCACCAAAATAATTCTAGAATCTAATAAAAATCAGAAAAATACAAAATAAATTTCTCTGGGTTTCCTAACCTTAGAGAGATTTTCNTATTTTTAAAACTTAAAATGACTTTTAAAGTTTAAAAATAGAATTTTCACCAAAATAATTCAAAAAAAACAAATAAAAATCAGAAAAATATAAAATAAATTTCTCTGGGTTCTCTGACCTCAGA
>JXCR01076798.1:0-11843 GCA_002079205.1 Phalaenopsis hybrid cultivar
GTCTATTAGCCTTCTCAAATTCTTTTAATGAGATTATTATACTCTCCATACATTTATAAAAATTTAACCCCCGCACATCCAAAGAAGCCGCATCAAAATGAAATAGAGGATTTAAAAAATATCCAACAGCATACAAATTACAATATAATTAATTGTCCAATTTATGATCAACAAGTACCAAGATCCCTTGCAAATTTGATTCATCTCCACCTAAATTTTTTGTAATTTATTTTTGCCTTGTCTATAGAACCATAGATGAAGCTCGTTGTAGGACACTTTTCACCATCATCCTAAAAAAATTAAATTTCAATCCACTGGCAATCCTCAACCTCTTCATCTTCTAGCTTGTCACTTTTTCAATGTCATCCACTTCTTGAATGTCACAAATACATTACACTGTTGCTTAAATATAAAATTCCAAGTCTTTCCTAAGAAACCATATATTAAGTTAAGCACAAAATGCCATAATGTTATGGGGTTCTTTCCGTAATTAATTTTTACTACTATAACTATTTTCCTTTTCATACTCATAAAAGGTAGTTTGATAAAAGTGTTTGATTGTTTTAAAGAGAGTATAGCCCACGTAAACCCATCCCTTAGAGAGAAGAGTTTTGGAGTTTTTTTTTAAGGCAATCCTAAGTTTGGGTAAGACATTCCCTATTCTTGGAGAAGAGAAAGAGATAAGAAAATTGTAATGTAGTATGGGACTGGCACAATCGATCACTGAAGCCCCAGTAAAATTTTGACAGCATTCTTTGGCCCTATCACTACGATTCCAGTAGTTGTGTGGGGCTATTGGTTGTCTAGCAAGACCAGTGGCATTCCTTTATTCTAGACGTCAGGTAGGCCTAGGACAATCAATTTTGAAGGTTCAAATAAAAGGCAACAAGTGCGCACAAAGAAAAATCCTCCACAATAATATGAGAAGGTTCAAATAAAGGGCAACAAGTGCACACAAAGAAAAATTCTCCACAATAATATGAGGGCTTCTTTCTTCTTGCAGGAGAGTAAGTACTTCTAGACGTTTTTGAAAAAAAGAGAGGTAAATTTCAACAGTTACAATCTTCAGAGAAACCTTTAGGGCGGTGGTCCATGGATTATGATAATCAAGCTCTACATGTTATGCATTTACGTAGGGACATTCTCACAATTAGGATTGAAAAAGAGTAAAGCTTGAACGAGCTCAATGTTTGTTCGTGTTCNTGTGCGCACAAAGAAAAATCCTCCACAATAATACGAGAAGGTTCAAATAAAGGGCAACAAGTGCACACAAAGAAAAATCCTCCGCAATAATATGAGGGCTTCTTTCTTCTTGCAGGAATGGGATTTTCAATTTGAGATTACTAGGAGAGTAAGTACTTCTAGACATTTTTGAAAAAAAGAGGTAAATTTCAACAGTTACAATCTTCAGAGAAACCTTTAGGGCAGTGGTCCATGGATTATGATAATCAGGCTCTACATGTTATGCATTGACGTAGGGACATTCTCACAATAGGATTGAAAAAGAGTAAAGCTTGAACGAGCTCAATGTTTGTTCGTGTTCGGCTCATTCAAAAATTTCTTTGTTCGAAATCAAGTTGTGTTTAAAATTAATCATGAATAGCATGTTCGTGTTCAAAATTTTTGACTTCATCTAGTTCCTGTTGGGCTCATGCTTGGTTCATATTTAGCTTGAATTATTAAAAAAAAAATACTAAATTTTATTTTTTAAATAAAACATAAAAAAATCAAAATTTTATCTCAAAACCGTGGTTTATAGAAATAAATATTTGATTACAAAATTATTTCATGCCAAACAAATATCACACAACTACTTGTTTGTGTCAGCTCGCTCATAGATCGAGTTCAAAATTTATATTCGTGTTTGGCTCACTTAACGAATAATTTGAAAATAAGTTTTTAACGAGCCTAACACGGGCAAGGGCAATTCATGTACAACAAATTTATTTGAAAATCCTACTTGCAACTAGAGTTATGGATAGAGTTGTAACCAGCCGGAAGGTGATGGCAAACTNACAAATTTTTATCTCAAAACTGTGGTTTATAGAAATAAATATTTGATTACAAAATTATTTCATGCCAAACAAACATCACACAACTACTTGTTTGTGTCAGCTCGTTCATAGATCGAGTTCAAAATTTATATTTGTGTTTGGCTCGCTTAACGAATAATTTAAAAATAAGTTTTTAACGAGCCTAACACGGGCAAGGGCAATTCATGTACAACAAGTTTATTTGAGAATCCTACTTGCAACTAGAGTTATGGATAGAGTTGTAACCAGCCGGAAGGTGATGGCAAACTCTCCTGCTAGCATAATTCCACAAATTTCCATAACCACAAGGCAGACTACTTCAGGTTCTTTGTTTTGTACTCTTTCTTGTTTAGTATTTTTCCTTTGTGTACAATGATCTACCCCTCTATTATTGAATTAAAGTGTAGGTTGCTGGAATTCTAGAAAGCCTTATTTTCAATCTAGTTTGGATCATAACAAAATAAATACATCATTGAGAATTGAGATGAGCCAGGGGCTTCCAGTTAGAGAATAACGATGAAAATGCCACATACAATAGCAATCAAAGATGATTTCCTAGCACTTTCCATGACCAATTTTTGGGAATAACAACAGGGCTAAAGGAATTGTCCTCGTCGGTTATTAAATACAATAATCCTATAAACTATTTGTTTCCTTCTCTGTCTATTCCATTCAGTTATAAACTAGTTACTTAAATAAGAGTTCTTATAGTTCTTCTTGGAGATTGTTGGTGTCAAAAATAACTGTATTCAATATCCTCACAGCTGGCACATATATAGCCTCTCAAAAATTCCTCACATCAACATTACACGAGAAGCACTTGATCTACAAAGTCGCTATCGGAACAATTGTACAAGTCATGTCATTGCCTATAAGTAAATTATCTCCACTAAAATAACTAGAAGAACACCAATCCATGTCACGACACATGTGATATGAACATCTAAGAATTATGGATCCAATCTTCAGTGAAAGAAACAAAATAATCTACTGTAGACGACTCTTTCTATTATTCTACAACTAGGGTTGTTGGTAAGTCGAGTCATCTCATTGGCCAACTTATTATTGGGCTCATGTCAAGCTTAAAAAGCCAACAAGGTAAGCTCAAATGACGAGCAAAGCTCACATTCGAGCTACTAGTGACTAAACATGTTAACTCATTAGGACAATTTATTCATTATCTTTACTGTCGAGCCAACTAAACAATTTAAATCAAATGATATGGCATAGTTGTAATTTAAAATAATTAAAAATATTCTAGAAAAAGTAAGATAAAAATTTCAAACCATTATCTTCCATAACCTCACTCACATAAAGACATCCACTTCTTTCTAATCCTTCTGTCTGAGGGCCTAAAATGTCTTCTACAGCAACGCCTCTGTTATTGTTCACATCCATAGCCTTTACTTTCTTCGCCAACTTCAATAAAAGCCAATGTTGTCTCAAGCACCGTCTAAATATCAATTGACACTTTTGGAATAACCTCATTACACTGCTACTCACTCCTCACCTCACACATCCACAATTTTACAACCATCAACTCCTTTGGTCACATGGTCGCATGCTTACCCTAAGGCTTCTTGTAGTGTTGCATAGACCTTTCCTTCTAGATATTAATTTTAATCTCCCACTTTCTTCCTTCTTTCTTTAAGCTCCAATAAGATCTCATAAATACACCCTCAGCTAGATTTTGTCTTTAGAACTTTCTCAACTCATTTGATAAAAGGATAGGCTTCAACCCTTTCATGAAAATTATGACATTTCTATAGAAAAAAGTGGTGACAATGCACTCATAAGTGGTTGGTAGGGAGCAAAACAAAATGAAAGATTCATCTGTCTTCATTCTTCATACAAATATTTGCTAGATCCAAAATTTAAATGTTCACAGTGCTCGTGCAATCATGTATCATATTTCATAAAAAATGCAAACAATTGTTGCTTCAAATAGAGACAATTGGCAAGTGATTTCATTATGTAAGGAAATTCTAATATTTCCAACAAGTTTTGTGTGGTACTGTGACCTGCAACATTTCAAAGAACTGCTTCTACTAAACTAAGAATTATCGAACTCAGGTCTTTTTAATCTTTCTTTTCCTTTTCTTAATCCTTTTCACGTGAAGAATATTTCCCTTTAATGTCCTTTTCTTAGAAAAAGATGCACTTGCATTCATCTTCTAAATATTGAAATCATTGTTCCCAATTAACTTCTAAAACTCATATTTGACAACACTAATAGAATGCTTTGATGATGCCATCTTATAGGTTCAACTTTGATACTTGTTTGCTGCAATGTAATTGCCTAAATTTTCTCTCTTCGCAAACACAAAATATAGCAATATAATAAGCCTAGGAAAACAAACTAGTGCCACACATATAACAACGATATAGAAACTACCAAAGAGACTAGGATACTAAGATATAAATGGTTCAGTCAAGAATGGCCTACTTGAATGAGGCAAAGAGACAAAGAGGCAAAAAAGATGAACTATAAAATATTATAAAGTAAAAATTGAGAAAAGTAAAAGAATGGATCAAATCCTCTCACAAAAAACTAGCCAGAAATGTAGATGATCTCACCAAATTCAAAATGAGAGACAATGAAAAGAAAAGAAGAATTGCTCTTCTCACCAAATCTCTAATAATAAAAATTTAAAAAAAAAATCCTTCTTTCTCCATCAACCAAACAAAAAAGCTAGGAGCCCAGGAATGCAGAAGGAAAATGATCAAAGGAAAGACGCTGGTCCCCTGAAGCCTACAGTTTACTCCAACAAGTAGATAAAATAAAATTAAGATTTTAACAAATTGTCAAATATGAATTCACGTTTGATACAATGCCAGCAACCATCCTCATTATATTATATGAGCTATAGCAAAATTAATCTCTTAAAGAATTATGTGCATGATATTTATGACAATCATGCTTTCATGCCACAATATTGTTTCATCTATGTTTTCTGTATGCTATGGGCTTCTAACATAAACTGTGTACCTGTTATTATTTCTTATGACCTGATTGGACGGTGAAGCTCTAAGAGGTCGGTGACTCTCCACTTACCAAACACCGCATTTCGAAGTCACACTAAAAGAGTGGTTGATTCATATGGCAATATGGCTAGTTGGCTCACCAGCAAAGCCACTATGGTGAATTCTCAAATCTGCCATCAAGCCAAGCTGGCTTATCAAGCAAGCAACTGTTTCTGGTCCGAACACAAGCAAACTCAACTTCAGGACACATAGAAACAACTCAAAAAAAACATACAAACATGCATAATAAATCATAAGCACATGTTTGCGCAAATAGAGTGATGGAAACCCATGACAAGTAATAATTACTTACAAGATAATATACAAATGATATTTAGAATTGGGATAAAAGATCAAAGGGTTAGACCAATAACCAAGAAACAAGGGAAAAAAAAACTACTTGAGATGAAACAAAAGTGCAAGCCCTATGAGAAAAATTTACGAAAAAGAATCTAAGAAGCTCCAGTTACAAATATATTTAGATCAGTTTAATTAATACTTATGAATCCCGCATAATCAATATGAAAGCAGAGGAAAGGTTAAATCTGTAAATGTATCAATAAAAAAGAAAAGAGCAAAAATGCCACATATTTATTCAAAGAAAAGTTTTTAAAGTTTCAAAACCTTCTCCAAAATTGCTGCCTCTTCTGCATACATGAGCTCCCTTGCCCTAGCATCCTTAAGTTCTTTCTCAAACTTTTCCTGAAATCAAATATAACTACAATAAATGAAAATAATTTCCAGCCAGCACAAGTGTACAAATTCTAAATCTCAACCATATAAACCTTTTCTTTTTACTTTAGTATTTGCTTTTAAAAGTTCATCGAACTTTAAAATTTTATATCCTCCTTAACGAAGTTGTGATGCATGCTGCTTGTAAATATTCAATTACTCAACTAGTACAGCTGATGGGGATCCAAGTGTTATACTCATTGCAAGCACAAATCTGATGTGCTACAGCAAGGAAAAAATAGCGAGTTGAAAATTTGGAGATTTATTTTCATTTTATAATCTGAAGATGTATTATTTTAATATTATTTAAGAAGATTAAAACTATTCTATAATGATGTGTCTACGACAACGGGATATGCTATCCTTGTAATGTTTTTGCCACAGAATGTTGATCTATAAAAGGGAAGCATAAAACTAAGCGTTACTGAGATGAGAATGCTTAGGTGGATGGGTGGCTTTACGCTTAGAGACAAAATGCAAAACGAATATATCTATGAAAGGGTTGGTGCAGCTCCAGTGGAAGATAAGATTAGAGAGAGTTGTCTTTGATGGTTTGGTCACATTAAACATCAACCATCTAATCACCCAGTTACGAGAGTAGATGTTTTAGATTTGACTTATGATAACAAAGGTAGAAATAAACCTAAAAAGACTTCTGCTTTTTGTATGAAAAAATTATCTTGACTTATTAGTATTAAATAAAAATAAGACACTCCAAAGGACACAATGGAGAAAAATGATTCATGTAACCAACCCTAGTTTGATGCAGAGCAACTTTTGCCCCAGATGCGGCAAGTGTCACTGATTCGCCCCGGGACAGATTCGGTTAAGGCAAAGGAAGGACTGAGCGGGCCTTCCAAGCACGGGTTTCCCTCCTATTTGGAGCAAGGCCCGCTCCTATTTACTGTAGGTATATATATNACGACTCTTTCTATTATTCTACAACTAGGGTTGTTGGTAAGTCGAGTCATCTCATTGGCCAACTTATTATTGGGCTCATGTCAAGCTTAAAAAGCCAACAAGGTAAGCTCAAATGACGAGCNCTAGGGTTGTTGGTAAGTCGAGTCGTCTCATTGGCCAACTTATTATTGGGCTCATGTCAAGCTTAAAAAGCCAACAAGGTAAGCTCAAATGACGAGCAAAGCTCACATTCGAGCTACTAGTGACTAAACATGTTAACTCATTAGGACAATTTATTCATTATCTTTACTGTCGAGCCAACTAAACAATTTAAATCAAATGATATGGCATAGTTGTAATTTAAAATAATTAAAAATATTCTAGAAAAAGTAAGATAAAAATTTCAAACCATTATCTTCCATAACCTCACTCACATAAAGACATCCACTTCTTTCTAATCCTTCTGTCTGAGGGCCTAAAATGTCTTCTACAGCAACGCCTCTGTTATTGTTCACATCCATAGCCTTTACCTTCTTCGCCAACTTCAACAAAAGCCATTGTTGTCTCAAGCACCGTCTAAATATCAATTGACACTTTTGGAATAACCTCATTACACTGCTACTCACTCCTCACCTCACACATCCACAATTTTACAACCATCAACTCCTTTGGTCACATGGTCGCATGCTTACCCTAAGGCTTCTTGTAGTGTTGCATAGACCTTTCCTTCTAGATATTAATTTTAATCTCCCACTTTCTTCCTTCTTTCTTTAAGCTCCAATAAGATCTCATAAATACACCCTCAGCTAGATTTTGTCTTTAGAACTTTCTCAACTCATTTGATAAAAGGATAGGCTTCAACCCTTTCATGAAAATTATGACATTTCTATAGAAAAAAGTGGTGACAATGCACTCATAAGTGGTTGGTAGGGAGCAAAACAAAATGAAAGATTCATCTGTCTTCATTCTTCATACAAATATTTGCTAGATCCAAAATTTAAATGTTCACAGTGCTCGTGCAATCATGTATCATATTTCATAAAAAATGCAAACAATTGTTGCTTCAAATAGAGACAATTGGCAAGTGATTTCATTATGTAAGGAAATTCTAATATTTCCAACAAGTTTTGTGTGGTACTGTGACCTGCAACATTTCAAAGAACTGCTTCTACTAAACTAAGAATTATCGAACTCAGGTCTTTTTAATCTTTCTTTTCCTTTTCTTAATCCTTTTCACGTGAAGAATATTTCCCTTTAATGTCCTTTTCTTAGAAAAAGATGCACTTGCATTCATCTTCTAAATATTGAAATCATTGTTCCCAATTAACTTCTAAAACTCATATTTGACAACACTAATAGAATGCTTTGATGATGCCATCTTATAGGTTCAACTTTGATACTTGTTTGCTGCAATGTAATTGCCTAAATTTTCTCTCTTCGCAAACACAAAATATAGCAATATAATAAGCCTAGGAAAACAAACTAGTGCCACACATATAACAACGATATAGAAACTACCAAAGAGACTAGGATACTAAGATATAAATGGTTCAGTCAAGAATGGCCTACTTGAATGAGGCAAAGAGACAAAGAGGCAAAAAAGATGAACTATAAAATATTATAAAGTAAAAATTGAGAAAAGTAAAAGAATGGATCAAATCCTCTCACAAAAAACTAGCCAGAAATGTAGATGATCTCACCAAATTCAAAATGAGAGACAATGAAAAGAAAAGAAGAATTGCTCTTCTCACCAAATCTCTAATAATAAAAATTTAAAAAAAAAATCCTTCTTTCTCCATCAACCAAACAAAAAAGCTAGGAGCCCAGGAATGCAGAAGGAAAATGATCAAAGGAAAGACGCTGGTCCCCTGAAGCCTACAGTTTACTCCAACAAGTAGATAAAATAAAATTAAGATTTTAACAAATTGTCAAATATGAATTCACGTTTGATACAATGCCAGCAACCATCCTCATTATATTATATGAGCTATAGCAAAATTAATCTCTTAAAGAATTATGTGCATGATATTTATGACAATCATGCTTTCATGCCACAATATTGTTTCATCTATGTTTTCTGTATGCTATGGGCTTCTAACATAAACTGTGTACCTGTTATTATTTCTTATGACCTGATTGGACGGTGAAGCTCTAAGAGGTCGGTGACTCTCCACTTACCAAACACCGCATTTCGAAGTCACACTAAAAGAGTGGTTGATTCATATGGCAATATGGCTAGTTGGCTCACCAGCAAAGCCACTATGGTGAATTCTCAAATCTGCCATCAAGCCAAGCTGGCTTATCAAGCAAGCAACTGTTTCTGGTCCGAACACAAGCAAACTCAACTTCAGGACACATAGAAACAACTCAAAAAAAACATACAAACATGCATAATAAATCATAAGCACATGTTTGCGCAAATAGAGTGATGGAAACCCATGACAAGTAATAATTACTTACAAGATAATATACAAATGATATTTAGAATTGGGATAAAAGATCAAAGGGTTAGACCAATAACCAAGAAACAAGGGAAAAAAAAACTACTTGAGATGAAACAAAAGTGCAAGCCCTATGAGAAAAATTTACGAAAAAGAATCTAAGAAGCTCCAGTTACAAATATATTTAGATCAGTTTAATTAATACTTATGAATCCCGCATAATCAATATGAAAGCAGAGGAAAGGTTAAATCTGTAAATGTATCAATAAAAAAGAAAAGAGCAAAAATGCCACATATTTATTCAAAGAAAAGTTTTTAAAGTTTCAAAACCTTCTCCAAAATTGCTGCCTCTTCTGCATACATGAGCTCCCTTGCCCTAGCATCCTTAAGTTCTTTCTCAAACTTTTCCTGAAATCAAATATAACTACAATAAATGAAAATAATTTCCAGCCAGCACAAGTGTACAAATTCTAAATCTCAACCATATAAACCTTTTCTTTTTACTTTAGTATTTGCTTTTAAAAGTTCATCGAACTTTAAAATTTTATATCCTCCTTAACGAAGTTGTGATGCATGCTGCTTGTAAATATTCAATTACTCAACTAGTACAGCTGATGGGGATCCAAGTGTTATACTCATTGCAAGCACAAATCTGATGTGCTACAGCAAGGAAAAAATAGCGAGTTGAAAATTTGGAGATTTATTTTCATTTTATAATCTGAAGATGTATTATTTTAATATTATTTAAGAAGATTAAAACTATTCTATAATGATGTGTCTACGACAACGGGATATGCTATCCTTGTAATGTTTTTGCCACAGAATGTTGATCTATAAAAGGGAAGCATAAAACTAAGCGTTACTGAGATGAGAATGCTTAGGTGGATGGGTGGCTTTACGCTTAGAGACAAAATGCAAAACGAATATATCTATGAAAGGGTTGGTGCAGCTCCAGTGGAAGATAAGATTAGAGAGAGTTGTCTTTGATGGTTTGGTCACATTAAACATCAACCATCTAATCACCCAGTTACGAGAGTAGATGTTTTAGATTTGACTTATGATAACAAAGGTAGAAATAAACCTAAAAAGACTTCTGCTTTTTGTATGAAAAAATTATCTTGACTTATTAGTATTAAATAAAAATAAGACACTCCAAAGGACACAATGGAGAAAAATGATTCATGTAACCAACCCTAGTTTGATGCAGAGCAACTTTTGCCCCAGATGCGGCAAGTGTCACTGATTCGCCCCGGGACAGATTCGGTTAAGGCAAAGGAAGGACTGAGCGGGCCTTCCAAGCACGGGTTTCCCTCCTATTTGGAGCAAGGCCCGCTCCTATTTACTGTAGGTATATATATATATATATATTCAAATAATTTTGGTATTTGGGGTAGGAGATCATGAGGAACAACTTTCATGAAGGATGAAAGTCATTTTGAGGTCAATTGGTTAATCAATTTGGTGGATTTTTTGGTTTTAGACCCATTTTAAGCATGTTGGGCTAAGTTTGGGTCAAACTTGGGCTAGTCATGAGCTAAGTCCAAATTGATTGTTGTGTTTGGCGTAAAACATCATAATGAACAACTTTCATGAAGGATGAAAGTTGTTTTGAAGTTGATTTAGTGGTCAATTTGGGTGGATTTTCATGGGTTTTGGTTTTAGACCCAAATTAGGCATAAGGGGTTAAACTTGGGTCAAACTTGAGCTAGCTTTGGGCTAAGCTCAAATTGATTGTTGTGTTTGGTGTAAAACATCATAATGAACAACTTTCATGAAAGATGAAAGTTGTTTTGAAGTTGATTTGATGGTTAATTTGAATGGATTTTGATGAATTTGGGTTTAGGCCTAAATTAAGCCTTTAAGGGTTAAATTTCGGTCAAACTTGAGCTAGCTTTGGGCTAAGCTCAAATTAATTGTTGTGTTTGGTCAAAAATGACCTTATTTTTTCAACAAAAATTGGATGCCAATTTGAGGTCTAAGGCATTCAATTGTTGAGATTTGGGGTTCAATATTGGGGCTAATTTGAAGGTTTTGTCAAAAATGGTCAAATTGACAAAATGTCCCTCCATGGCCTAAAAATCTAACAATTCCAAAAATTCCCAAAAATTCCCAATAAATCTAATAAATCCCCAGCGGAGTAGCCAGAATTTGTCGGTCGCCAATGCGGCTGGGTGCAGTTTAATTTAGCGTAATATAGTGTTTAGAAATTATGCATTTTAATTTAAAGAAAATGGGGTCAAATTGATCCCATTGATTCCTACAGTTTGGATAATCGAGCTAACCACGAGTACTTTACCACCCTGAAAGGTAATACACTGCTTGATAATAAGCTCAATTAAATAAACTATAGAAATAAATGACATCCGTTTGATCTGCAAGTTTGATAAAATAAATGATTTCCGTTTTTATTCTTTCATTATTGGTCCTTAACACATGCATTCTATGTTTGATAAAAACAATAAAGGAACATGCATTGAGATGCATAAATCAATAAATAGAACAAATAAAGATAACAATGTTTTATCAATTTTTTTAATTAAGTTTTAATGATTTAATTAGTCGTAACCCAGTCAAGATGTCTATGGCTCCGTCATCCCGGGTTGCCAGATGCTCTAACTTACTTAGTCCGAAAGGTGGTTGCCCACCAGGACCGGAAGATTCTTGTCAACATCCACAGAATGCATCGTCCAAGGAATCTTCGTAAACTAGAACA
>JXCR01076839.1:0-12747 GCA_002079205.1 Phalaenopsis hybrid cultivar
GAAACAGTTAGCTAAATAAAAAGAAATTATGCAATTTATTTACCTTCTACACGGCAATTTGTAGTATGCAGTACTCAGTTATTGGAATTTTCAATTTCTCTCAAAATAATTTAAGTCAAGCTTCATGTTAAATTTCTAAAAGTACCTTCACAATGAAAAGTCGAGCCCTCAAATTTGAACTCCTTTGCAACAATATATACAATGTAAGCGAGTGAAGTCCTTTTTAAGTGGCAAGTCTAGAGATGGTGACTCTCATGAAGACAAATAAGGTTGGTCCATCCAAGGTGATGACTTGTCCCAAAATATGTCAAGGAAAAAGGATGAATAAGAATTAACACCAATATCTCAAACTCACTTTATTTTTTTATTATGTACACCGAAATTCAATTAACTAGACAATTTAATTAATTTGGCACTGTCCCTTCCATAATTTTATTAACACTTCAAATCTATCAATATGATAAATTTGTTAAGTGCTAATTCAGCATAGATGTTCAATTTAGTCCTCACGTTTTAAAATGCTCAAATTTAGTCCCCAACTATTAAAAATTATATAGAATTGGTCCTAAATAAAATTTTCCATTTAATTAATAGTTCCCTTCATATTTTGAAGTGTAATTTCATCTATTTATAAAATTCATGAAATAAACACACGAAAGGTTCGTCAATTATCACTAGATGATTCATACACAAAACAATCTCACCATAAACTTAAATCTTTGTTGCTCCACTCATGTGGTTTCTCCCTTTTGTTTCACCATCGACGAAGCAAGCGACTCGAGGCGCATACTCATTTGATGCTTCCACTCGACAAAGCAGTCTATGTCCCCATCTGTTTACGTCTCCATTTGTGTTGCTTGCGTCGACGACAAGGCTTCGTCTCCATCAGAGTACCATTGATGAAGCAAGTAACCTAAGGAGAGTACTCATTTGTTGCTTCTCCACTCGACGAAGCAGTCTTTGTATCCGTCTCCATCCGCGGTGCTTGCGTCGAGATATTGCTTCGTCTCCATCCGAGCGCTTGTGCATCCCGCTCGACCATCGTTCATTGCAAAGAGATACGGCTTCAACTTGCGTCGTTTCAACCCAGACAAGCTGCGATTCCAGTTAGGTAAATACGATATTGCAAATTAGCGAAGAGGAGTAATTCGTCGAAGAAGAAAAATCTAATATATGTGGGAAAATAAATTATTTAATCAGATTTAAAAGCAGAGAATGGAAAAAAAAATGGGATTTCAGATTTTGTGTTGTTTTCTTTTAATCGAATTTGAGCAATATTTAAAAGGTTTAGGCAAGATTTAGCCTAAATCCAGCCAAACAATATATACAGTAATTTTTATGCTAGATATGTTTATAGATAATTGCATAAAAGATGAAAATATCCTTCAATTCATGTAGGTAACCGTTAAATTTAACGAAAAATGTGATTTATGACTAATTTGGAGCAACTTGTAATAGTCTAGGACTAAATTGGAGCATCCTAAAACTCTGGGACTAAATTGGTTATTTTGGGCTTTTACTCATTTGGCATATCATATATTACAAGTCTTCAAAGCTCACTTGTTTACTTCTAAAAATTTATTGAGTTCTAATCTGCTCAGATTATGGAAAATGGTCATAAGAAAAGATAGAGAAATTACAATTTCCCCAAAGGGACTTAATTAAAAGCAAAGAAATCAGAAAGCGTTCAAGAAACATCTTTTGAGGAATCTCTTTCTCTGAGCTCTTCTTAGTTGACTTCTTCTCGCTTAGAATATTCAAGGCATTATTCTAAGAAGCATGAATCTTGCCACAGATGGTTATTCACAACATCATTCTTAAGTAAATCTAAGTAGAAGATGATTCCCTCTCAATACTTATTTATCACATATTTTTATATTCATCAAAATCGCCAAATAATGGCACTTTAGAAGCTTGCAAAGCTGACCCGGCCTTGTTTTCATATAACTTCTTGAAGGAACCCTTTAACTCGACCATTTGGGCATGAGATAGTAGCAGTAAGCAAGCTAGTTATATCCTTATGATCTAATACTAGGTGATACCGGATGAAAGAGACCCAATCCACAAGAACAACTTTTATTAATAGGGAAATAGGGTTACACCACACACGACTAAAAATAGCATCACCAACACATAAAACGACACAACAAACGCCTCGAGAATGCATCCCAATGGCGGTGGAGTTTGCTAGGTGGATCAGGATGACTAGCCAGGGTGGCTGCAGCGGAGGCGAGGTGAGAAAGCAGCAGGAACAGCTAGAGCGTTGGCTGTCCTATGCAGCTATAGCAAGAAATTGGGGCAGAAATGGCAGGAGCAGCAACGGTTAGTTGTCCCGAGGCTGCGGCAGCAAGGATGGGTGGTCAGCAGCAATGTAGCAAAGTTCAGGCGGTTTGGGGTGGCGGGAAGGTGTTGGACAACAAGGCAGACTACTTGGAACAAAGAAGATACAATCACCACCAAAGAGAGGAATACAGCCGAAGTTCCATCCTAACCGTCGGATACAGCCCTCGAGGGGGAAGAAGACTCCACATAGGAAATTTGAACGAAGACTACCAAAAATTCCGAAACCTTGGGCAGCCAATATACATATAAATAAATGATAGATAAAATAGAAAGGATTTCCCTCATGGCAAGGTTCGAATAGGAAGAGAAGGGAAGCTAGGGCGGGAGAGGCAATTCCAAGGCCTCGAAACAGAAAGACGAGTGAAGCAGGGGCGGGATTGGCACGCGCTCGAAAGATGAACCCCACTCTAATGAGCAGGAGCAGGGACCGGTCCAATCGGCCCCAGTCCAGGCCAGTTCAGTCGGCCTAACTGCTGGCTAATTCAGCCGAGGAGGGATGCGGAAGTTCATGCATCAGTAGCGGAAAGGGGAAGCAGGGACGTCCCGCGTCAATCTCCCGAGGTTAGAGGAGCTACGACTTCATATGTTGAACCTTTTGGTTCTCGCCGGCCCTTCTTGGATCCCAGTGAAGACTGCACTGGTTCCCAAAGTATCTCAGGAGTTTTTCCCACTTGCGAGCATACCTCCCTATCGATCCGTTCTGGTTTGGCATAATCTGAGTCGAAGGTACACATCGACGTAGGTTCTCATGAGCCAAATTCCGAACAATTAAATATCTCATATGTTTCTCATCTATAACAAGTTGGGCCTCAGCGGGTTTAAGGACTTGCAAGAGGTTTGTTGATGGGCAATTCTTATTATCTTCTGAGTCTTCCCACTGACTCTTCATGTGTTGGAAAACGGACATCTACTGTTGTGTTCCAATAGCAAAAGCTTCACACTAGTCTTTCGTCTCTTCATGTAGAACACTGGATGAGGGCTGGAAATGTAACTGCCTGTGATGCCATTAGTTGGTCATTATCTTCTAATCTGTGTAACCTTTGTAGATCTCAACATGAAGTTTTTCATCTTCTAGGAGGGCAGAACCACAATCTCATCAAAAGTCGCATGTTCTCATTGACTAAATGAAGGAAAGACATTGGATGTATCCATAACAAAGGAGGTCCATGAGGGAAGAAGTCATCAGATGGAAATTCTCGTTCGAACTACACTTTCGTGTTTGCGGTGTGATTACCCAACTTTTCGATAATGCCTGCTCGGTGAAGTATATTATTCCCCTGGTTGTGCATTCTGCTTCCACATGTCCAAATCCGTGACATTTGCAACATTTTTTTGCTGTGACAGATTGCGAATTGGTTTTGTTGGATAGTAGCAAGGGGGTAGCCTAGTGTTAAGGCCTCTCCACTTCAAACACTAGAGTCTGCAGCTTTTGGCGATAATAAGTTTGTAGAAACTGGCGTTGTGTTTTCTGCTTCGCCTTTATATCTTTTCTTTCAATCCTTCAACCTTTTGGATCACGGTCGAGGAGAGCTTCCCATTGGATCTCGTCTTCCAGTCTGTAATCCACCGTCAAAGTCGGCGTATCTCTCACCGCATCTCCTGGGAAGCCTCGAGCATGTACCTGAATGGTGGCATGGCTATGTTTTAGGAATAGGAAGAAAATTTTTGGTGGAGATAGATTTTAAGGAAATCGGAAGAGCTGGTTGAGGGTAGAAATGAAAATTTTTGCTTGGAGGGTAAAGCCGGCGCTAGAAAACCCTAGAATTGGACTAGAGTTGGGCTAGCTCTGACATCAAATGATGCAGGAGTAAAGAAACCCAAACCACAATAACAACTTTTATTAATAGGGAAATAGGGTTGCATCACACACAAACTAAAAAGAGCATCACCAACACATAAAACGACACAACATACACCTCGAGAGTACATCTCAAGTATGGTAGAGGCTGCTAGGTGGATCAGAATGATTAGCGGGGATGGCGGCGACGAAGTTGAGGTGAGAAAGCTGCAGGAACAACTAGAGGGCTAGCTGTCCTGCACAGTTACAGCAAGGGATTGGGGCAAAAACGACAAGAGCAGCAAAGGTTAGCTGTCTCGAAGCGGCAGCAGCAAGAATGGGTGGGTCGGCAGTGATGTAGCAAAGATGCAGGTGGTTTGGGGTGGCGGGAAGGTGTTGGACAAAAAGGTAAACTACTGGAAACAGGAACAAGGAAAATACAATCACCATCGAGGAGAGGAATATAGTCGAAGCTCCACCATAATCGTCGGATCCAGCCCTCTAGGGGGAAGAAAACTCCACACAGGAAATCTGAAAGAATATTACACAAAAACTCTGAAACCTTGGGCAGCCAATATACATATAAATGATAGATAAAATAGGAAGGATTTCCCTCATGGCAAGGTTTGAATAGGAAGAGGAGGGAAGCTGGGGCGGGAGTGGCAATTCCAAGCCTCGAAATAGAAAGAGAAGCAAAGCAGGGCGGGATTTGCAAGTGTTGGACAGCAAGGTAGATTGTTGGACAACAAGGTAGACTGCTGGAAACATGATCAAAGAGAATACAATCACCACCGAGGAAAGGGATACAACCAAAGCACCACCTTAACCGCTGGATACAGCCCTCGAGGGGGAAGAAGACTCGACACAAGAAATCTGAAAGAACACTGCACCAAAACTCTAAAGCCTAGGGCAGCCAACATACCTATAAATAGGAGACAGATAAAATGGGAAGGAGTTCCCTCATGGCGAGCTTCGAATAGGAACAAAAGGGAAGCTGGGGTAGGACTGGCAATTCCAAGGACTTGAAATAGAAAGAAGACCGAAGCAGGGACAAAATTGGCACGGGAAGATGAATCCCGCTCTAATGAGCAGGAGAAGGGACAGGTCCAACCGGCCCTTATCCAAGACGGTCCAACCAGCCTAACTGTTGGTCGGTTCAACCGCAGCGGGATGTGGGAGTTCCAGCATCAGTGGCAGGAAGTTCAAGCTGGGACTCCTCACGTCACTTGACCAAAGAAAACTCAAGATCTTTGATCTGATTGTGAAGTTCAACAGTTCGCTTTTCACTCAAAACCTTTGGAATCACTACACCTTTTAATTTCTGCAACTCACCATGTGAGCATTGGCCTTCCAGGCGAATTCTTCAAAAACTTTCTTAGAGATACTTGGCTTCAAAAGCCTTTGGAGAAATATCTTTGTTCTTCAAAGTTATAAATATAGTTTCTTTTTTTCTTGTAGACTCGCTCCAACTTGACTCTTAAATTAACATTGATAAAGACTAACTTCTTGTGATCAATCGCCATAGAATATAAATATTGACAAGTTCATACTAAGCCCCTCATCGGCTACATGTGCAAGTTGTTCAACAAAAAATTCCAAAGATGCTTGTGTAAGTGCTTGAAGAAGATAACCAGGCCAAAGAAAAAAATTTATCATATTCAACCTATTTTTGTGTGGGATAGGGGATAATCTTCTCCCATTTGAAAGACGACTTTGTTTTATCATCCTTATAAGTGCTTCAAATTTCAAAGTTGAAGGAATCCACTCACCTCCGCTTTTTCCACCCAAGTCAGTTTTGAGGCCAACTTTTTCTCACCAATCAATTAATAAGTCAGTGGTGAAGCAGCAACCTCAACAAGAACAGGAACTTCTTATCTGATCTCTTGTCGTGATCTCGGTCCAACCTTTTATGGTTTTTTCTTCATCATCACTAAGTATAACACCACCTGTTTTTAAGTGGTTGGTCTTCTGTCTCGTAAGTATGTCAATAAGGAAGTCGTTCAAGCCTGCCTTCCTTTGTAGCTTTATCCAAAGACAATAACCAAAGAGGTATTCTTAGGAAATTAAAAAAACTAAATATAAAAAAAACATAAATGACAAAAGTAAAATAGAGTAAAAATAAATTTCATGAAGAAACTCCAATAACAAGTTGCTTTTGCTTTCTCAAGATTGTCTGAGAATAATGGTTGCATCAATAGAGCTCTTGGAAGTATAGTTTAGACAATCCTACTAAAGATTTTGTATATTCACAAACAACTTGTATGTTATTTAGGTAATTGCAACGCCTTAAACTTACTTTTATGATTTATACTTGCCTCTGTTCTAATTAGCCACCAATTGGCCAACTTCGCAAAGAATGGTTCTTCTTCAAAACTAAAATTTTATTTTCTAAGCCTAATAGTTTTTGTGTACTTAGAACAACAAAATGCAATACCTTCTTTAAAGGTATTTATTGTACATATAAATCTAAAAAAAATCTAAGCTCTGCAAGAAAATAACAAAAAAAAAACTTCACTTGTGAAGAATTCAACATCACCTGAGCCAGAACCAAGCAATTAAATTCTAAGATATCAACCATTTCAGGAAGTAAGGGTAGTTAAAGGTTGGCCAAGAAAGTGATGATCTCTATAGAAATGCAACTCATCCTCCTTTGGCAAGTTCGGGAACTAATCATCTTCAGCAACTTGAACCATGAAGTCTACATCAAGGCTGAAGTCTCATCCCATTTACTTCATGTTGTTAGTAACCAACAAAATGAAGTCCCAAACAACCTTTACAAAGCGAGCGTTTGGTACAACCCATTATAGAGATTGTTCGTAGACTCATGCTCAACTTGAGATTGATAAGAGATTCTTTAAATGGGCCTATTTATTCTCAACATGTTTTAATCAAAGAAATCTATAAAAGCTTATCCTTTAAAGCTCTTCTCAAGGAGAACACACTCCGTGTATAGGTTCCTAATGTGGATGCCTAGAGGTCAACTCATTTTGATTTTTGTAAGGAATCTAATGTTACTCCCAGCTGGATTGCTTTTTCTCAATTATGTATTCACTACTTCAATCAATCCTACGATATTTTCTTTGGACTCAATTTTAAATAAACCATCAAATATGGATGCTACTACTGCTTAGATATCCAGGTCATCAATGGCTAGGTACTTGATCGAAATAATTACTATGAACCTTTAAAGAAGGAGAATTTGAATGGTTTCACTGGTCATGGCTATTGATAAAAGGCAGAATTTAAAAGCTTTACATTATATTATTCTTCTTGCAAATTTGTTAGTTATAATTTATGTGGATTCTCCAAAGCATGCCCAAAATTGCGAACATCCCCTAGCATCAAGATGGCAGAAGCACTCAATAGTAAATTCCAATTTTCATACGTAATGGTTATAGGTTTAACTAATGCTTCTCTAGTTGGTAAAAAAAATGTTGATCTCGTCTTACATTCAATGCCCTCCCTACATCGTAGGCCAACTGTGGTGTACGAGAGCCTCCTTTCCATGAGATCGTTGATCTAGATCCATCATATATATTTGCTCCTATTGATCACCCTATTGTTGGGGACTTTAGTGATCCTATTTCTCAGTATAATGCCTCTATTAGCTTTTCTTGCAAAAACGTACTAATGGAAAATGGTGTTTCAAATTATTTATACCGGGAGAAATGGATAGAAATAAAAATATCATTGCTCTTCAAGATTTTTCGGTTTCAATTAAGATGTGATAAATTTGGACCCTCGATGTTCTTTTCTTTCGGGAGATTCTTCATGTTTTGTTAATACTTAGTTGACTTTGATGGTGTATTTTGATATTTGCTTTCTCATTAAGCAATTTTCGAAATAGCTTTTTCTTGTACTCTTTTCATCAATTGATAATAATTTTTTTGTTGCTTTAAAAAAAAAGGATGAGGTAGGAAATTGACAACCAGAGAACAGGCTCATTTGAGGAAACATAGCAAGCTTTCCCAAAAAAGACGACATCTCTCAATTTATTCACTTCTCACTTAACATCACTGGTGAATTCACTTTAAGCAATATCAAGGCAACTAGAAAAAGTAATAACTTACTTTATTAAGTCATTCAAGTGTGTTTTCTCAGCTTTTCCAATGAATTGGAGCTCAGTAACTCTCTTGATAGTCCTAGTCTTCTCAAACTCAGTGACTCTTGAAAAAGCCTATAGCTTATCCATTCATAAAAGTCAGTAACTTGATAGGCGTAGTTGCAGTATAATTTACAAGCTTCTTTATCATCTCCATGAAGAAAAGAAGAATCGCAGCTAATATAATTTTTTAGAGTCGTCCAAAAAAGATCACTCACATTGGGCAGCTCGATAGCAACTTCGCCATTCTCACCCACATCAAGCTCAATTTCTTTTTTAGATCTACTTTAAAGAAAGAGAAAAAGAAGATTCACTTGAAGTTTAGCATTTATCACGCTCCTTCTAACTCTCTAGCAGCATTGCAATGCCTTCCTTGATGGTATATTTCATGATTTTCTTCGTGATTAAGGTGAGAGAAGGTTATAACAAGGTTTTTATAATGAGGTACTAAAGTACATACAGACTTCTTCAAATCATGTAATTAATCATAATCAATGTGATAGTCCATAATGATTATGACTTTTATTCTCTTGTTCCTTTATGATTTTCTTACATGGACAAGAGAATTAAATAATTAAATGTAAATCAAAATATCATAGGCCAGATTAGACTAATCTTAATACAAAATAGATCAAGTTCAAGATAAGTCCACTGTCAATTGGGGTCAATTTGATATAAATGAGAGTCACTGAAGCTATATTAATCTCACCGACGAGTTCAAGCCACCTAAGCTATCTTCATAACTCTTATTGGGCATTTTAAACCATCACAATAACTCAATATTTGACAATGAGATTGGAGTCATCAAGGTTACTCACCCAAAGCATTAAATGAAGTCGCTAGAAACTTTACTAGAATTTGACAAAGCTAATATGATGTGTGCATCTGACGTCAAATGAACTTATCCTTGGCTTAGAACTCAATAAGGTTATTCTACGTGTAGGTTTTGAGAATAGAGCGGAATACTTTATTGACATGAAAGAGAGAGTATAAATACAGTATATATGAATCCTAAAATAGTAAAGACATAACACATATATCTCCAAGATTATAATTAATCAATCATAAAAACTACCCAGAGGCAAAATGAAAAACATAAAATAGAAATGATATAAAATGGAAATTAACATGAAAGAAAATAGTAAATTCCTATAACTCTATTGATAAGGTAAGTGGCGGTAAGGATGGTATGATTCCAAAAATGTTTAGGGACATCGGTTTAAAACATAATAGAACGAGCAACTTCAAGAAGATGTTTATTTTTTCAGTCGGGTACCCCGTTTTGTTGAGGCATATCCATATAGAAACTTTGATGGATGATTTCATCGATAACCAAGAATTCTCCCAATATAAAGTTAAAGTACTCACGGATATTGTCGATCTGAACAACTTGAATAGTAGTTTTGATTGGGTTAGAATAAATCAGTGGAAATTTTTAAAAGTGACCGCAGTGTCATATTTATCTTTTAATATATAGACTCGAGACATCTAAGTGTGGTCATCAATTAGAGCAAGGAACCACCAATTATTGCTATGGCTTGAAGTTTGAGAGGATCCCCCAAAAACCACTATGAATAAGTGAAAAATGAAAAGAATGAGTATAAGGATGAGATGAATATGGTGTACGCGTTGATATTTAGCTAATTGATAAATTTCGCATTTAAAAGAAGATAATTTTTTATCAATAAACATCAAAGGGTATAATTATTGTGAATAATAAAAATTGGAATGACCCAAACAACAATATAAAAACATAATTAGACATGCAGTAGAAAAGGAAAAATTACAACTATGGCATTGAGTGTCAGCTTCATCAATGTCATTTTCTTGAAAAAATGAGCCTGATTACCTACTTAGTAGCTCCAATTATCCTCCCCAAACGACGATTTTGAAAGATAAACAACATGAAAAAAAAGCAACAAAATCAAGATCACATGTTAACTTACTGACCGATCAAAGATTACACTTAAGTAAAGGAACGTGTAACACAAATTCCAAAGTCAGTCTAGCTACAAGCACAACCGACCCTTTATCCTCAGTAGAATTAAAGGAGTCATTGGCAATTTTAAACGTATCTCGCCCGAAGCAAGAAGAATACATATAGAAAAAATGAAAACCTCCAGTCATGTGGTTCGTGGAACCTTAATCAATAAGTCACAGGCTAGAAGAAGCAAAATCATTCAGTGACATAGAGACGTTACCTTAACGGACTTGAGAGGTCGAAAAGTCAGAGAGTTGACTTGACTCGAGCAGCTTAATGAAATGTTCCATCTATCTCTTAATTTAATAGAGTCTGGAGAGTCGAGAATGGTCCAAGTAGGGGCCGCCTGAGCTTTCGTGGATTTTGAGGTCGTAGAGAAACCTTTAGCAATAGAGGATTTGGAAGAAGACTTATTTGTTGGTTCCACGTGGAGCTTCCAACACTTATCACGGGTATGGTAGGAGTTGTGAAAAGTCACATGTGGAGTAATTGGCTTGCAACAGCATGGTAGAGTGTGGACTACTATTGGAGACCAAGACTGAAGGCTCGGCTGAATTTGTTGAGTTGTCGAGCATAACAAGTCTCCGGTTTCCTTCGCGGAGGATCTCAATGAATGTTGCCCGAGTTAAAGGAAGAGGTTCGCGGCCAAATAAACGATTGTGGACTTCATCAAGATCCTTGTTCAAGCCCATCAGAAATTGGAACAAGATCCTTTTCCAAAGTTTTATGGAGGACGGAAAGATTTGCAGGAGAGTCCCAAGTGTAGTCATACTATATGTCACATTTCATCCATATAGCAACCAAACAGCATTAGACCCCTGGAGGAAATTGAAGTCGTTGAGTTTATGAGTGGTAATCAGAAAATTCATGTGTTGATGAGGTCCTCTGATCCGCGGAGGTGTTGGTGAGATAGATGTCGATCCTCCAGTGGATTCCAGAACAACGTCAAGCAGAAGCTCGGGGATGGAGGAATCATCCATGCCTCCAAACGAATCCAAAAGAGAGGATCAACTGTCGAGGCACGAAAGAAATTGATCCCTGCATTTGGCAACCTGTAGGGAATTTTTTTTGCAATAGGAAGAAGTTGGGTAGGAGGCCTGTAGGGACGAGTTCCGATAATTAGGGTCTGCAATGAGTTATGGCGGCCAGGAAACTGCAGGGAGAGGAGTTTCAACAGCCAGGGCCTACAAAAAGTGTTTTGGCGTCAAGGAGACTACAGGGAGAGCAATTTTGGTAGCCAAGGACTTGTAGGAAGGAGTTTTGACATTTAGGGCTTGCATGTGGAGGAGTTCCGGTAGCTAGAGCCTACAGGGAGAAAGTTTAGGCGGACAGTTCCTATAGAAATGATTTCAGGCGGCTAGTTCTAATCTCGTGGCTTTGATACCATGTAAGTTTTGAGAATAGAACAAAATATTTTATTGATACAAAAGGGAAAGTATAAATACAACATACATAATCATAAAATAGAAAATACATAAAGCATGTATCTCCAAGATTGCAATTAATCAATCCTAATAAAATAGAAAATGCATAAAACAGGAAGATATAAAATAAGAAATAATAGGTAAGGAAATAAATCAATTCCTAATAACTTCTAAAACTTATTTATTTTAATAGTGAGCATTTATTAAGCCTTGCTACGTAATTTTACTTGCATCACACTAATATAGCTTTTCCTATAGCGTCGTTTCTCAAAACATACCTACAAATAAATTGTCAAAGTGTTGAGATCCCATATCTTCACTTTAATTTATCTTTCTTTCTCATATTTTTCTCTCTATTCTGACAAATAAATAAAGCTCTGGAGCAATCCAAAAGCAAATTTAGATTTGATGATGCCCATAAAATTCTTATGCAATTCATTCAACGGCTACTAAAAGCAAGGCAATTCCTAAACTCCTTCACAGTAGAGGTTCTCAATTTCCTTGTTAGATACTTCAGAAGAGTCTTGACCCTTAGGGCTGTCAAAACAGCTCGTTGTTCGCAAACAGCTCGTGTTTGATTCGTTCGCTTAGTTAACGAGCCGAACACAAAAACTTTTATTGTGTTATTAAAAATAGAATAAAAAAATATTAAATTATATTTAAATGATGTCATAATATAAACAATATGATTCAAATCTTGCCCCAACCCTTAACATCCTACGGCTGTGTGATTAGGGTTATCAAAACGACTCTTTATTCGCGAACAACTCGTGTTTAGCTCACTAAGCAAACGCGTCGAACACAAATACACTTTTTTTGTTAACGAACAGAACAAGAATAGTGATATTTTTTAATGATTCACACCCCTACTGACCCTTCTGGTTTCAATATAGTTGGCCAACTTCCTTGGGTAGCTCTCGCTAATATTGATCCAACAAACTCCCAATGTCATTAATTTCCTCATTAACTTCACTTTTTATGTCATCAAATATTCTTTGGTTGATAGAATCCTTAATTTCTTTCAAATATGAAGAATGGGATTGGCTCTTCCATGTTCGCCAACCATCATCCTAATGACATTATGATGAAGGGCCTTCAAACATCCATTCACTAAGGAAGA
>JXCR01076840.1:0-15412 GCA_002079205.1 Phalaenopsis hybrid cultivar
AATATACCTTTCTATTTTATGTTTTCTAACAATATTTTTTTTAGACGCGTCTTGTGTCATCCTCTGTAAATACTGTTTCAAAAAAGGGTGATTCCCAAGAGACCTAAGTTTCAGATGAAAATGTACAGACTAAATTCAATTTAGATAAAGAAAGCTTAGATCCAACTAGTTTTGAGCAAATCTCGAGTCAAAGTCACAGTTATAATGTAGACGAATATGATATAGTTGTAATAAAAAAAATATCTATGTACTTTGAACCATATCTTATATGTTCTTATTTTATGTGTTATCCATGGATTTTTTTCTTTTGCAGCTCCGTCCTGTGGCTTCAACTCTTGAGTATCATGGTAAATCATTGATACCAATTGAAATACAGGAAGAAATAGATCAGTGCCTAGTCAGATACACTGCATGATAAGTAAATGTTCATCACTGTTTTAATGTTACACAGTTGTGTTGTATTTAATTAACAGAAACATTTCGTGAAACATATCACCAACGAAGCCGTTAAAGATGCAAAAATCACTTTTTTTCCAATCATTCATAATTAGCATTGGATTTTGTTGGTTCTAAATATCAAGCTGAGAAAATGGAGAATATACGACTCACTACCTAACCAGATGTATAAGGGTGGCGCTACGGAAGTTGTAAGTATATTCAACTCAATCAAAAGTAACACAATAACACTCGAAGAGTAACACCATACTGCTTCAACTATGCATGTCAATATGTTTGTTAGAGATGCTGCTGATGTATTTACAGTCAAAATCCATAAATGGTCCCTATCGATTACAAAGCATGTACCCTCACAAATGAATAATTTTGATTGCGGCATGTTCGTCTGCAAGTACATGGAAACATTAGTGCAGGCCGAAGAAGTCGACTGGAGTGAGCATATGGATTGACAAGATGATATAGAACGATTTAAAACTGAATTTGTATATGATATTTGCATATTTTTGAGGACTTCATAGTAAATTTGTATATTTCTATAGGTTACTGTATATCGAATAGCTTCATGGTGTATTCAGGAGAGTGAGTCTATTAGGCCATATATGGGGCGAAATGTTTAGATCTTGGAGAATGTTGGTGAGGTGAATGTTCTTCTAGTTCCAAGATCACTGAAAGTACTTACAGAAAAAAAAATTTAGAATCAGATGTTTACTACTCTGCAAGAATCAGATGTGCGTTTATGTTTCACTTTCTACTTGACAATGATGTTTAACGATTTCATTTCTTTGTATATTTGTATACTTTTGGAATGATGCTTTTTAAAATAATATAAGGTAGAAGAAACATAAATCATGAATTTATGTTTGTATTTTTAGTAAATATAAAAAATTACTTATACTCGTTAATTTGTCCTATAAAATTTACTTCACAGAGAGTTTAAAAATTTTGCGTCAAAATTTAACATAATACGGCGGAATAACATGACGAAAGGTGGAGTAACACCGATTTAATCGACGGTAACACGTGGAATATTCGCGTGAAACACATCACATTACGCGAGGTAACGCAGAGTAACACCGATTAATCGCCAGTAACACGGGGAATATTCGCCGCGAGACAACACATTAAGAGGAGTAACGCAGAGTAACACCGATTAAATCGGCTGTAACGCAAGGCAACGTAAACAATGGAGTAAGACAATAACACGATGAGAGAATTTCCTTGGTAGACCGTGTTATTTAGCGTGTTATTCACGTGTTATCCACGTGTTATTCACGTGTTATTCACATGTTATTTACGTGTTATTTACTTGTTATCCATGTGTTATTCAGCGTGTTATGCACATCAAAAACACATGTTATTTAAAGTGTTATTCAAGTGTTATTCCCATGTTATTCACGTGTTATTCGAGTGTTATTCATGTGTTATTCAAACGTATTATTCTCGTGTTATCCACATGCTATTCACGTGTTATTCACATGTTATTCATGTGTTATTTACATGTTATCCACGTGTTATTCAGCGTGTTATTCACCGTGCTATCCACATCAAAAACACATGTTATTTAGAGTGTTATTCCCATGTTATTCATGTGTTATTCATGTGTTATTCATGTGTTATTCAAGCGTATTATTCACGTGTTATCTGCATGCTATTCACATGTTATCTACATGTTATTCACGTGTTATTCACGTATTATTCACGTGTTATTTACATGTTGTTTAGGTGTTATTTACTTGTTATCCAACGTGTTATCCACTTGTTATTTAGCGTGTTATTTAGAGTGTTATTCAAACGTTATTCCCATGCTATTTACGTGTTATTCAAGTGTCATTCAACATGTTATCCTTGTTTTATTCTACTGTTATTAAGCTTGTTATTCAAGTGTTTTCAACGTGTTATTCACGTTTTATCCAAGTGTTATTCAGCGTGTTATTCAACTGTTATCCACGTGTTATTCACATGTTATTTAACATGTAATTTACGTGTTATTCACATGTTATCCATGTGTTATCCACGTGTTATCCACGTGTTATTCACGTGTTATCTATGTGTTATTCAGCGTTATATATGATAATCAATTTATCCACGTTTGGCTAAGCTTGAGACATAAATATTTGAAAAAAAACATATTATAAACCACCAATTACTTCTTTCTTACAAAGTTTAAAGATGTTACAGTATACCAACATATACAATTTCAATCAATCTATATCTCACTTATGGAATCCATCAATAGTTCAGTGTATGTTTCAGTTGCGATGCATAACATTCCTGCAATAGGGGAGTATTACCAAGTTCAATTTGAGTGAATTATTTTATATAAAAGACAGATGATACTGAATTTTAGCAACATGCCTGGGTCAGACAATCTGTCAAACTTTCCTCGAATGCATCAACAGCTTCACGATTAGTTGCTGCTTGTTCCATTCCTGAATGCAATGGTTAAAATTAGAAGTATGCATTATGTATGGAATGAAGGAAATACTAAATAAAAAAAAAATTATACTTTTAGCTTTCTTATTTTTCTCCCAATATCCTTTCAACTTATATGTAGATACTCCTTTCGGCCTCTTTTTAGCAGGGTCGTTCACATTGCATTATATATTTGTAACTTTTTTCTTTTTTTTGTTTTCTTTACTTCGGTCGTTTTCCCTGCCAGAGCATCCTCAATGTCTCCAAATAATTTTTTAAACGTCTCCCATAAACACTCCTCAACTAACTCATTTCTTCGTGCTCTATTAATGAGTTGATATGCAAATTTCTGAGAGCATGACATGAATAGAAGGACACTTGATGAAACATTATTCAACCCGGAGTCTTTTAGATCTCTGCAACCAAACCTGTTATACATGTCCCTTTTAGCATTGATGAACCACCACAATAAGAAATACTTCTCCGGAATCACCTTTATTTTGTCGACACTGAGAACAAATAGTGCATGAGAGCACAATAGACCATCATCTCAAATTTTTTGCAACTACATGTAACCTCACAAGTAGCTTTGCCAACTAACACAGTCCAGGGCTGCCATGTCCCCTCATCATTCAATCTCCATACGTAATATTTAGCCTCACTCTCCACTGATACTTCAACTGTAATCTCACATAAGCTCTCAATAGCTCTTATTCAAACATTGAGTAAAAATTTCTTGTAATGAGGCAGTTTACCTCAACACGGGATTGATTTTAACCATGGGCGTTCTGACGGACTGATCGCATTTGAAATCTTCATCTTTCTCGTTCCGATGCCACAATTTCATTATGGTTTCAAGACTGATAAAACAATCCGTGAGAGAGATAGTTGGCTTTGCAACACCATGACAGATATTATTGACCGACTCATTTCTCTGTGTTGATAAGATTCCCATATCGAATATATCCTCATTAAATGTTGTTGACCATCTATGCCTTATACGGTACATTTCATCTAACCAGACATTGCTTTGTAGTTCTCCTAACTCAATCATTAATGACCACGTTTCTTTGAACTCCTCCTCAGAATCACACTTGCTTAAGCATTTATAAAAAAGACCACAAACACTCTTATTACGCATTCCACAGTGTATTTTGGAAGACAGTTTCTTGTAGATATGCCATTGACATAATCTGTGACGTGTTTGGGGGAGACATTCTACAATGACTCTTGCCATTGCTTGTTCTTGATCAATAAAGATTGTTATGGGATGTTTGTCTCCCATTATTCAAATGAATGATTTGAATAGCCACGTGAATAATTCAGTAGTCTCATCAGACAAAAATCTAACTTCAAACAGTACGTTCTGCCAATGGTGGTTAACCCACACAAACGGAACACATCATAAGTTATGTTTATTTAATCTGTAGCTTGTACAAAAGTTATCACATCACCGAAATAGTCATAATCCAGCCTGGATAATCCATCACTCCAAAAAATGCTTGTTAACCTACCAGACTCATATGTTTGAAAATCCCAAGCAAACATGCTATCCCCAGCTTGCCTCTCCATGAACAATTGTATTAGAGCATTGACATCTTCCTGTTCAATTCTTTGTCTTCTCTCTTTGGATGAAATTAAATGTATCTCTTTTAGTGCATTCCAAATTCTCCACACCACCAACCTCCGTGACAATGAAATTGTATGCATGTGTTGCTCTGATTTCTGAACCTGTCATTGATCTCAACACATCTGCATTCAATTCACTTATCATTCTGCTGGAACGAAGAAAATTCTTATCACCACTTTCAACCAAGGGATGATTGTGATTTTCAATGAATTTCGCCACTGTCCAATTGCATTCGAAATCAACAGCAAATCGAACCATGACCTTACAACCAGTCGTGTCTGTTTTTCTGAACTTAACTGTGCTGTAGACTCTTTCTTGTAGCCAGCTTTTCCACAAATATAATCTTTGATCTTGAGTTTCTTGAAGTTCGGTCAGTAGGTAGTATGGTCATTCATAACAGTGAATCTTACGTGATGTGCATAGACACAATAACTTTCATATACTTATTGCTTATTGTGGACAATGCTGCTTAGAAACTTCACTGTAATTGGATCATTGCAAACGTGTGTTGCCTCACAGGACTGCATAACACTATGATAACATCAACATAACACAATAATAACACAGTAACAGTAATAAATCAAAGATAATAAACAACATAACATTGAAGTAATACCAGAGTAACACCAGAATAACACAAGAGTAACACCAAACATCCACAAGCTTAAAACCATAATAATAAAAAAAAAACACCATTATAATACAAAAAACAACACTGTAGAACCCAATAACACTATATCAACACCAACATTTACATTAGACTAAGCCAATTATTATACCATAGTAAGGGTACTAAATCAAAGGCAAGAAATAACATAACATTGGAGAAATACCAGAGTAACACCAGAATAACACAAAAGTATCACCAAGAAATCACAAGTTTAACACCATAATAACATAAAAAGCGCAGCAAAAAAACAAGATAAATTTTACCATATTAACAAAAATATTACTGCCTTCCAAGAAATATAAACACCACAAACAAAATGACAATACCAGAAACACAATGAAAACCCAAAGCTAACATAAAACTAGAGATCATTACAGACTCACTTAATCTTCAAAGTTCAGGCTGAATGATGAGTGTAATTCCTCCGGCATCTCAACGTTCATGGAGACCTCCATCGAAACCCTAGTTGCGGAGTTGCGAACGGAGCTGCGAAATATTTCTTCACCTGCAATAGAACAACCTGCGAATAGAACAGTAAGTAGGCGCGAAATATTTTTATGCTGACGGGAAATTTTTCAGATTTAGGGTCGGGCCAGGTCGTGAATAATATGAAATTTAATTTTCTGTGCTTTAATAGGTGGGGCCGGGCTTTCCACGAGGCGGCATTTGATTGGCTACGGACGTAGGTCTACATGCGTAGTGCTGAGGCAATATTTCTTCCTAGCAGCTATGCTCATATGGTTTCTTGTTCCTTTAAAGTTCGTATTCATGTACAGAGATAAATGGAGCAAGCCAGAAAGGGTCTTGGGACTGGATAATGTGAGGGTTCAAGCGGCATTTGCTTCTGGCGTGGTGTCTGCCGCCGTTGGGGATGATGGATCCTTGTGGGTTTGGGGTAGATCAAAAAGAGGCCAGCTTGGTCTTGGTAAAGGAGTCACTGAAGCCGTCAATCCCACCAAAGTTGAGGCACTTTTAGGGCATGTGATAAGTAAGGTGGGACTTTACCTTAGTAGAAGATTGCATTTGTGACATGCTGTTGATACATAACGCGATGTTTACATGCATGCCACTCAATTCTCATGTATTCACATATCTAGCACTTAAACTTCAATTTTTATATATATGCCACCATATCTATGCATAAAAAGGTGTATTTCACTTTTTAAAAGTTAAAATAGTGATATTTCTTGCGTGATTTGAAATATTTGGCTGTTATAAATGTAAAAATCAAAGTTTAGGTGTTAGATATGTAGATACATAAGAATTGGGTGGTGTGGGTGTAAATGCTCCTTAATACTACTTAATAACTATAAGTTCTATAGCAGAATTTACATGCTTGTTATTATTATTTATTAGAGGAGACTACTGGAGTGTTTTGGTACTTTTTAGAATTTTAAGATTCAGCTATTTCTATGGTTTTGCTTTGGGTAGGTTTCTCCCATATTTACTCTAGCAAGTTGCATATAATATGGTGCAGTGTTTGAATTATCACTTTAATACTTGCTTTGTAGGTTAAACTCAAAAATATATAATTAAACAAACTGAATTTAGTAAATTAAAGTGTTATATTTGTTGTGTGATCATGAAACAGGTATCTTTTGGATGGGGGCATGTATTAGCTTGTACAAGAGATGGGAAACTATTTGGGTGGGGCTATGCAGAGAATGGGAGGTTAGGGAAGATGGGGAAGACATTGATTAGCTTGAGTTCTCAAGATCCTAATTCTTATAATTCGTCGGACAAGTCTCTCTCTGTTTTCGAAGTGGCTGAGAAACTTGTCTCTGAAAAGATGGAGAAAGAGAAAAATATGACAATAATTTGGGAGCCTAGTCTTGTTCAAGAACTAAGTTCCTTTGAAGTTTCTGATGTAGCATGTGGACTTGACCATTCGCTGATTCTCTGCTGTGAGTATTTGTTGTCAGTTATTGTGTGTTTTACTGTGTTCTCTCTCTTAATTACATGTATTTATTTTTTAGTGTTAGCTCAAATGATTATTTCATACAAAAATATGCTATATGAATTTTAATCACACTCCCTTGCAATGCATCTAGCAAAGCATAACAATGCAATCAAACCTATACAATGGCTATTGCTCCAAAATAGTTTTTTGGTCATCCCAAATCTTTGGTGGAAAATTACTTTGTGAATACATTTTTTTCTCAAAGATGTTTTTTGTATCACTTTCAGTAAGTAGGATGCCGTCAACATAAAAAACCAGTTTTAAGGAGCCTGAATGTGTCTGGCTAACATAGATAATGATATTTAATACTATTGCAAAGGCAATTCTCGACAATGATCTTGGTGAACTTTTTAATCCAACTGCGTGATCTTTTTAATTAGATTTTTATTCTTAGATATGAATAAGTTTAATCTGAACATTTTTTAGGATTGGATATACATTTAAAATTTTGCCTTATTCT
Organism: Phalaenopsis hybrid cultivar; assembly: GCA_002079205.1. Classification (NCBI taxonomy): domain Eukaryota; kingdom Viridiplantae; phylum Streptophyta; class Magnoliopsida; order Asparagales; family Orchidaceae; genus Phalaenopsis; species Phalaenopsis hybrid cultivar. The sequence continues at coordinate 7,589 of JXCR01076840.1, forward strand.
TGTAACTCTATTTCTATAAATAAGTAGTCATCTTAGGGGATTCTTTGGCCTCTATGATATATGTTTTTATTGTTTTTCTTATAATTGTTCTAGATGCAGTATTAAAGTGAGGCTTGTTTTAAATTAATTGGTTGTAATTCATTTCCAATACCCTTTGTCTATATTCTATATTAGCTCATGACGAAGCTTTGCATATCACCTAGAGAATTCATCATAAGGTTAGGAATGCGTGAATCACGTCAAATCTATTCTTATTTATTTTATTTATGACATTATTTCCAGATATTTGTGGATTGTGTTCTTCTTTTTCGTGATTCATTGGCAAAAACCTGAATAATTAACTGCCAAATACAAATCAGCATGTTTTCTTTCGTTTGAATTTTGTAATTAGGCCCTTAAATTCTTCCCCAACAATCAATCCGATCACCCATATGTTGCCAAGTTGCAGCAGCACTTGCTCACACCAACCTACTGCCAATCCTGTGGCATTGTTTTGCCCACCAACTGGATCTGCAGGGCTCTAGGCAGTTGTTTGCTAGCAATGCTTTTTTCTTATTGTCATCTCCAAGGCGATTGTCCTCCAAGCTTTGATTTTTAATGTGGAGGAATTAATTTTCATGCATAATTGTAAATTGATCAGGCTATATGTGGCTGATTACGATCATATGCAATTAACTTGTTGTCTTTATATTTCAAGAAGGCTTATTTCTCAGAGTTTTATACTCTTTTTACGTTTTTAAATATTTCTATCTTCCATCTTAATTTCTTATTTAGAGATAAAATATGAAATGAATGTATTTGTGAAAGGGTTGATGTAGCTCCAGTAGCAGACACGATTCCTATTTGATGGTTTGGTTAGGAGAGTAGATGTTTTAGATTCGATTTATGCTAAGAAAGGTAGAGGTAAACCTAAGACTTGGATATGTTGTATAAAAAGTAATCGTTAATTATTAGAATTAAATGAAAATATGGCACTCAATAATACTGAATGGAGAAAAAGAATTCATGTAGCCGGCTTTACTTAGTGGGATAAAGGGTCGTTGTTGTTGGTGTTGTTCCCAATTAGCAAGGGAATATCCATCTCTCAATAGAAATACATCTTGAATATTCTAAAGGAAATTGATATATTTACGTGGAAGCTTGCAAATACACAAATGGATCTATTAAACAAAGTTAGGTTTAATGAATATACCATGATTAACAAAAGTGGTACTTACAGTTAGTAGGGAAATTTATCTGCTAATCACACACTATACCAGATATTTGCTTTCTTGCCAAAGTTGTTAGTCAATTTATGAATAGCCTCACAAGAAATGCCATGTTGATATATACATGATACTAATATATTTTAAAAATTTACCTGGAAAATATTTGCTTTTCTAAAAGGGGACTAACAAAAGTTTTAAAATCCTTACTGATGCTGATTGAGTTGGATTTGTAACATATCACAAAATTACATCCAATGATTAGTTTGTGTAAATTTAGTTCATTGGAGAGCAAAAATAATTGATTGTAGCTCGGAACAAATTTAGGTTCATGACCTATGATAATGAGACGTGACAATCAAATTACCGTTATATTGCTAATAATCTTCTCCACAATGGTGGAACTATACATTTCAAGATTGATAGTTTATAATGGAGAAAATTAATCAATAGATCCTTGTTGATTACAGTTAAACAAAACATTGAAGTGTGATATCCTTATAAAAGGTTTTAACGACACGCAAATTCATCTTAATTGCAAATTATGCATGATTAACATAAACTGTCAATTTAGGGGAGAGAGGAACTTTTAAATTAAGGCCATTAAAATTAGCTGAAAGAATCCATCAGACACTAGCCTGCTGCCAACTTGTAGCTAGAGGTGTAAGCGAGTCAAGTCAAGCTCGAGTGACCCTCGGCTTGGGCTTGAGTTTAATTATTTAATTGAATTTAATCTTGAGCTTGAACTTAGTTCTACGAGTTTGAGTCGGGTTTTGTTTATTATAGAAGGGAGAAAACTATTTTAATTCAATTTAGTGTTATAATAAAATGGCAAATATAATGAACAATTATGAGATTACTCATAAGAAATCATTTGATATAAAATATAAATATCTTTTTTAAATATATCTAAAAAATTAAATATAAATCCTTGAATTTTAATATATTTTAAGTATTTTTTTTATTAATAATATTTTAAATGAGTTGGCTGATGAGTTAACAAGTGGAGTCAGGGTTGGCTTTAGCTTGGCTTATTAACTCATCGAGTTCAGCTCACAAGCTACTTATCGAGGCAGGTCCGAGCTGGTTCATGAGTCGGCTTGACTTTGTTACACCCCTAATTGCAACAACATCCCTCCCTTCTGCGCCGCTTGCCCTCCAGTCCAGCTCTCTATCTTGCTGCAGGCTCCAGCATACTGTTTACGACCCTTGTTCTCCTCCCAGCTCACACCCAAGGCTGTTGTCCAGGGGCCCTTGATTCCTAATGAGGACGAGATTATTTTTCCGCATTATTATCATGTTTTATTTAAATAGATGTGACAAATTTCTTACTTATTTTTCTCTCTTTAGGTGAGCTAAAGTCTTATATACTTACCTTATTGTTTCTCTATTTCAGGAGGACTTATATCTGTTATAAAATATGTGCTCTTCCCACTTATAAATTTAAAAAAATATTATTTTTCTCCTATATTTTTTAACAGTCTTCTACAAACACGCAGCCTTCTTTTTCTTACTTCTCATGTTTCCTTATTAGCCATCTGTTTTCAAGTACAGAGCAAAGTCGAAGCTGCACGGCTAATTGCTGTTTAAATTTTTTCTGCAACAATTTTACAAACAAAAATGTTTCACATTTCTTCAGATGATGGCACTGTATATAGTTCTGGAGACAACACATTCGGGCAGTTAGGAAGAGAAACAGAATCATCAAAATTGCTTCCTGTCCAGATCAACTTCCATCCTATTTCTCTTTCAGCCGGGCTTGGCCACTCTCTTCTGCTGTACCACGTACCTTCCAATGGAGCTGCTCATGAAGCCACAGGGATTCTTTCATGGGGATGGAACAGAAGCTCGCAGCTTGGCCGCCATGGACAGGAAAAGGTTCCTTCTCCCGTTGAAGGACTTGAGGGACGAAGAGTGGTTTCAGTTTCAGCAGGGCGAGTTCATTCAATAAGTCTGACATCAAAGGGAGAAGTTTTGACGTGGGGTTCAGGAAGAAATGGTAGGCTGGGACTGGGGAGCTCTGCGGATGAAGCTGAGCCCACTTTTGTTGAGTGCTTGGAAGGAGTTGAAGTCCTGCAGGCTGTGGCTGGCCTTGACCATAATTTGCTTCTTGTTGCTGAGTAGCCTTGAAGCCAGCAGAATTGCTTTGAGCGAGAGTTATTTTTCTCCTGCAAACAACTCATTCTCTACTCAAAAGAAGAAAAGGCCGTTAAGGTAAGTTTTTTATTCAATATGATCATTATGTTTTTATAAAGTGAATAAATAAAATTTAAAAGTTATTTATAGGAATATTTACATACACACCACAGAATTCTTATGTATTTACATATCTAGAACCTAAGGTCCCAAACTTCCATATTTATATTTATAACACTGAAAATTTTAACATTATATAAAAAAATACCACCTTTATTAATATTTTAGAAGTGAAATAAAGCTTTTCATGCATAGGTTCATGACACCAAAATGCTACAAGTGTAAATATTAAATTTTAGTTGTTAGATGTGTAAATACATAAGGATGACGTGCTATTTAAATTTCTCTTATATAGTATTTTAGAGTCATAATCACATCAATATTTATACATGAAAATATTTATTTCACTTTAATAATATTTGTGGTTTTTTTTTTTTTAATTTAGTGTTAGAGATTGACCTAAATATTAAAATTTAGGTATTTGATTTGTCAACAAGTCTCAAAATATTTACCGACTATTTACATGGAAAAAATATTACCTCAGGAGTACTGATGCATCATTGAAGTACTGATGCATCAGTACTCCTGAGGTAATATTTTTTCATTTACATGGGACCGTTGAGTATCAGAGTTTATAGAAGTGCCAAAATAGTCCCCGATTATTTTAAAATTGATCTCTAATAGTCCTTCATGAGGACTATTTAAACCATAATTTAAAGAGCACGGGTCTAATTCAACACTTCTATAAACTCTGGGATTAAATATGTTCCATGTAATTAGTTGGAGATTATTTTGGCATGAATCATTTGTGAATATATAAGAAATATAGGTTATGCATTGAAATTCCTCCCTTATTTCTTTTATATAATTCTAAATATATGATTTAATTTGAAAAAAAAAAATAGGGTGAGGATATCCTGCCCTATTTTCATAAAAATATTAAAAATTTAAATCAACATCTTAATGATATTTATTAGTTTGTTATATATATTTTTATAATGACTATATAAAATATTTTATAATTTCCCTACAAATTGTAATGTAGTATAAATATCATGTGTTGAACTGTTGAACTTCTAGATCTTACTAGCATACCACTCAATTCTTATGTATTTATGCATCTAAGGCCTAAATTTTTTTTTTTTACATTTATACCAATCAAATCTTTCATAACATAAAAAAAATATCAATATTTCAACTTTTACAAGTTGATTTACAACTTTTCGTGCATAGATAAAGTGGTATGCATGTAAATATTGAACTTTAGGCATCAGATATATCTAATCGAGTGATATGTGTGTAAATCTTCCTTATTGTTATATTGTAGATAAAGCTAACTCGGGGTATGAACTTTAGTGTTTCATGGCGCCTTCTAATAGAATTTATCACCGGATTTATTAAATCCAATAAAATACTAAATTACAGAAGTTCTATGCATTTATGATTATTTGAATTTACTCTCAAATTTTATCTTTGATTCGGTTTAAATTTTAATTTACTAAATCCAAAAGTAACGTGAATTTTACGAATTTATAATTTATGAATTCGTAAAACATACTTGGAGCCAAACACCCTTTAATTTGAAGCACCCACCCTTCGAGCTTGATGTGTACTATGTAAGATTTAAAGAAAAATTATTGCATCACGAGTCTTGATATAGTTTTGCATCAGGGCTTTAATCAGGGATTGTCATGTGTACAGACAAGCGTACCCATATATTAAATTAATTTTTCTTATTACTAAGGTGGGTCTGTCTGGATATGTGGCGGGCTCCGATTGGAGTCCTGATGTAAAATTGCATCAAGACTCATGATGCAATAATATATTGTAAGACGATTTATTAATTTTATAAGTTGTTTGTCTATACTAATGCAAACCTATTTTTTGACGTAACTCCATCTTTTCACCATTTCAAGCGCCATTTGCTTGGAAAAATATAACGTGCGTAACCAATGAAATCACGCCACGACACCCCATGCGACAGGAAAAAAAAATAGCACGGTAACTCGGGGAATATTCCCCCTAGCCCCCGTGTTATTCATGTGTTATTGTGTGTTATTCATGTGTTACTAATGTGTTATTATGTTATTATAACGCCAATATTATTCTCAGGATACAATAACACATAAATAACACAATAACACTAGAATAACATGGGGAATTATTCCCGACAGAGAAAAAACAGCGCGGTAACACGAGGAATATCCCCCCTCCCCCGTGTTATTCATGTGTTATTGTGTTATTATAACACTAAGAATACTCTCAGGACACAATAACACATGAATAACATGGGGAGGAATATTTTCCGTGTTACTGTGCCGTTTTTTTTTTCCTATCGCGCGGGGTGTCGTGACGTGATTTCATTGGCTACACACGTTACTCTACGTGCATAGTACTGATGTAATATTTTTCCCATTTGCTTCTGGCTTTTTTCAAGAGAGGTTGTAATTTGCAGAAATTAGCATGTCCTCTTTCATTTGCTTTCGCCCCTCTTCCATTTTTTCGTAAGAAATGGCATAAGAAAGTTGCCATTTTATAAAAGATTGGAAATTGTAATTATAATTTTAAAAAATTTTAGTATTTACATACATAGCACACAAGTCTTATGTATTTTCATATCTCACACCCAAACTTTCATATTTGCACACATAACACTCGAATATTTAATATCACATCAAAAATAGTATTATTATTATTTTTTCATGCATAGGTTCATAGAACCAGAGTGCTATGCATGTAAATATACGAGTTTAGGTGTGAGGTATGTAAATACATAAGAATCGTGTTCTACATATTTGAGTTTCATATTTTAGTGGTATTTACATATATGCCCCCTAATTCCTATGTATTTACATATCTAACATCTGAACTTTTTTCTTTTTTACATTTATACCGCCCAACATCCTTCATATCACATCAAAAATACCATCCCTTTAACTTTAAGAAAGTGAAATACACATTTTCTTGCACGGGTAAGACAATATGTAAAATTGAAGATTATTTAGATGCATAAATACATAGCAATTGTGTAGAATGCATGCCCATCATTCCTTTGTTTCTTGATGTCTCTCAGTTGGGATTTTGATCAAGCCTGTTGAAACATCATTTTTGCTATTTTGCATCAGCAAAATTTTCATAAGAGAGTTGATAAATGTGAAGAAAAATAAGCTAAAGTTGGGAGGATGAGAAGCTATTTCAACACAACACCTAACTTGGTTCGTTGTAAAATAAGTATTAATAAATCATATTAAAATAACTAAATAGTTCTCTGAACTAGACTGCAAATTAGGATTTTGGCAAGTTATGATTCACCCAAATAGTAGAGAATTTACCATCTTTAGTACTCTATAAGGTCATTAACGAACGCTACACGAATATGTCAAAGACGAATAGACACTATCTTTAATGAATTATCATAGTTTTTCCTTATTTATGTTGATAATATTCTAATATTTAGTCAAATTATTATCAAACACCTAAAACATTTAGCTTTATTTTCTCGAAAAACTCAAAAACATGGAGTTGTCTTGAGCAAAAATAAAGCAGTTTTCGTAATTAATACTATTGAATTTTTAAGACTTATTATTGATAATAATGCAATCAAATTACAATAACATGTTCTAATAAAAATTGATTACTTTAAACAAATTAATTATCAAAAAGATCTACAACACTTTTTAGGATGTATCAATTACGCAGAAGCATTTATCAAAAATCTTGCTGAATTAAGAGTTCCGTTACAAAAGAAGCTACGAAAAAATATAATCTGGTCTTGGGCTTATAAAGATCAAAACATTTTACAACAGATTAAAGATTTATGTAAAAATCTTTCAAAATTACATTTACCTATATGTGATGGTCATTTAATTATAGAAACTGATAGTTTCAAATTAATTTGGGGAACAATCTTAAAAGCTTGACGTAATGATATTGAACTTTTATGCAGATACAACTCATGTAACTATAAAAAAAAATTATCATATTAATGAGAATAAGCTATTAGCAATAAAAAAAAATAATTAAGAAATTTGAAATATTTTTGAATGAGATATTTTTAATTAGAACAGATAATAAAACTATCATTTCATTTATTAAATGAAAAATCGTACCTTTTTTTGCCTAACAAAAGACTAATAAGATTACAAAGCTGGTTGTCTTCTTATAATTTTGATATGAAATATATCGAAGGAAATATAAATACTCTTGTTGACACTCTAACTCGTGATTTATGCGGGAAATAACTACATATATTGAAACTATGGAGATTTATGACAGTCGGTGAGACCGATGACAAGTCTAATCCAGACTTGAACAATTATTTAAAGATTCTTGAATTATAAATTTAGAAATTAAAATGTGAAATTGCGTATGACAACACAATTCTAAAAGAATTATTGAAAGTAAAAGATTTTCTGACTGTAGA
>JXCR01076869.1:0-11158 GCA_002079205.1 Phalaenopsis hybrid cultivar
ATTAGTCGCCACTTAATTGTACTGCTAAAATAGAACCAAATTCATCTTCTACTTCTAGTTCTGAAAACACAGTAAAAACAAGGATATCCCTATTAGATCTGCCAAAGATTACTCACATGGACACAACCTACTAACACAGCCACACCACCATGTATGATGCTTCTCATTATCACACCATGTGGATTTTAAACCTGGGGTGATACAACTGTTGCCGCATTTTATGGTGTGGAAAATAGAAATTCTTGTGTACCCATTAGGCCACTTTCCATAGCCAGCTCAGTTATAAACTTCTTAGGCTTATGCTATATAATATAAATATAACAAAAAATTGTATTTTAGAGAGAGAGAATAGTTTAGTAACTTCTTAGAGAGGATTTTGCATTATCCCTCTAGCTATGAGCTTATCAACTTTATGTAATTTTTTGTTTATGGTATTATATTTAACTGAATTCATTAAGGAGTTTATTAGAAAAATTACCTTTTTTTTAAATAAAAAAAGTATCAACTCCCTTCTATTACGTAAAATCCTTAGCTGAAAGCATAGCATTGAAAGTCTCCACTAAATAAGCTAAATCATTGAAGTGTTACTATCATAGCATAGCATCAACTAAAGTTAACAGGCTAAGGGTAAATGACCACCAATGATATCCATCAAAGTAACATCTCAGCTTTCCTCATTTTGCGCTCTCCAAAGAGCAACTATTCTCAAAAATCTCAAAGTGCAATGAATTATTACATCATTCTAATAATTTTTTTGATTCTTGATTCCATGGCTTCTTGAGGCGCAGTCCTTCCCTGTAACTTAAACAAGCATTTAATTCTCTGATTTTATATAATTTTTTATAAAGGTAGCGTTTAATTCTCTTATTTTTGTCTCCTTTCTTATTAAGGATGTTTAGAAACTAGGAGGCCTATGAGTTAATAGGCATTACTTAGGTCCATCTGATTGACCTAACATAAGAGCTAAAAAACATGCCATTCTAAACACAACTTGCACCTTTGCTCATTTTGCACTCTCCAAAAAGCAACTATTCTGAAAATCTCAAAGATTGATGAGTTGTAAAACTATTCTAAGAATTTTTGTGATTCAAGATGACATGGTTTTATAAGGGGTAGTCATCCCTTATTATTTAAAACATCATTTAGTTTTCTTTTTTTATCTTATTTTTTATTAGGGGCAGTATGGAAATTATGTGACCTAGTTCATAGGTGTTTCTTATGAATACCCATGCTAAGATGAGTTGAGGGAGCCTTTTTTCTTTTTAGTTTCTTTTTTTTTTCAGGATATCCTTAGAGTAATAGAATGAATTCCCTAATTTTTAAGACGTGAGAATTGAGAAAATCATGTGGGTTCTAAGATCTTGCCAATATTAATTTGCCCAAGATAGCTTAAATCTTCTCTTGTTGTTTTTCAGTGAGGACCAATAATTTTAACGGATGGAGGTGATACCCAAGACAGTGATGCAGGAGCTCCATTGCAGATACTGCGGTCCCTCAGTACCTCAACCACAAGACCCTGAGATTGCGGGATTTTGCACACCGGGGAATCGATCCCATGGATGTGGGAAGATGGTTCTACATGATCCTTACAATTTTCCAAATCAGCAGGAGTTCTTCGCGCAACAAAACCGCTAACTTCCAATTTTCGCTTTTTTTTTTTCCTTTTTGATTTATTTCATATTATTCTATTTCCAATAAGGATTTTTTCTGTATGAGAACTATTTAGATCCTATTGTTTCAAGTTTGTCAGATTTTTCGATATTGTTATGTTATTTTGAGAAGTTCTTCCGTTTTCTCTATCGGAGTGTTGTAGCATTGAATTTCTTTCACATGGTGTGCCCATAGCCTGATAAGATCAAAGTGATCTCTCCCGGATGTTTGAAGGCTTCTTTCATCAATCATCTTGCCACNTTCGCGCAACAAAACCGCTAACTTCCAATTTTCGCTTTTTTTTTTCCTTTTTGATTTATTTCATATTATTCTATTTCTAATAAGGATTTTTTATGTATGAGAACTATTTATATCCTATTGTTTCAAGTTTGTCAGATTTTTCGATATTGTAATGTTATTTGGAGAAGTTCTTCCGTTTTCTCTATCGGAGTGTTGTAGCATTGAATTTCTTTCACATGGTGTACCCATAGCCTGATAAGATCAAAGTGATCTCTCCCGGATGTTTGAAGGCTTCTTTCATCAATCATCTTGCCACCTACTGCTGTTTGACAATAGAAAATAGCAGTTTTCCGCTTTTGGTTTGCTGTCCTTCCGGCATTCACACCTGATTTCCGCCAACATCTCTCCACTCACTTCCTACAAGCTACCTAACTCTTTATTGTGTTCTTAAATAATTTTAATAAAGCCCTAAAACGATATAATCTGGCATCAGAGCCAGGCAAACCCTAGAATTTTTACAGTTTTGTCTTTCATATCCTAATCTTAAATTTCAACAAAAAAAATCTCAACCATAACCAAATCCTTCTTACTTCAATTCCCAACTCCAACGCTAAATTTCAAAATCTAACTTTTTCATTTCCACTAAAAATCCATCTCAACACCTACCACAAAAATCTTGAACCATAANATTCAACCATAACCAAATCCTTCTTACTTCAATTCCCAACTCCAACGCTAAATTTCAAAATCAAACTTTTTCATTTCCACTAAAAATCCATCTCAACACCTACCACAAAAATCTTGATCCATAATTTTCTTTTTCATCAAAAATTCAATTAGAAGAACAACACCTAAAAAGAAATCTGCAAAGAGGCATCCAAGAGCTTACATGAAAGAAATGTAGCGAGAAATCCTTCAGCCGTAATAAAGCTTACAACTTTTGAGAAAAGACAATCTGGTGAAATCACCTATAGCCGCAACAATGACTCGCCANTGTAATAAAGCTTACAACTTTTGAGAAAAGACAATCTGGTGAAATCACCTATAGCCGCAACAATGACTCGCCAGATCTAGAAGAGGAAGTGAATTCCTATTGTGCCAGACAGTTTCTAGCGATGAACCAATAACCCGAAGATTTAGCATAGAATATCAGCGAAAAAGCCAGGAGTTTAGAATAAAGACTGACTTATCATATTTTAACGATCGCATGAATACAAACGCATTCATCATGTGGCTATGGGTAGTGGAACGGGTCATTAAAAATAAGGATATTCAAAAGGACATAATTGTAAAGTTAGTCATCCGTAAGTTAAAGAAGAGTGCATCTCTGTAATGAGAAAATCTGAGACGCTTATGCAAACGATAGGGAAACAACAAAATCACAACCAGGTCTAAGATGAAAAGGAAAATATAATACAAATATCTTCTCCCGCATTGCCAACATGATATGTTCATTAAACTTCACCTACGCCAGAAATATTCTTTTGTGGAGTACATAATTTAATTTGATTAACTCATACTTAAATGTTGGTTGATGAACCAGAAGAGATCTCGAAGGATTGAGGTTGTCTATTATGAATGTGATGCAGTTGCAGCCATATTGGTCCTTCCTCGATGTACAAACCCCCAATTTGAAAATGAAAAAATAAAATATCTATGAAAATTGAGATTGTCTATTAGGAATGCAGTCACCGGGTGGCAGCTACAGCTTACACGCATAATTTAACAACAAGATCGAACAACAAGAGTATAGACCTAATAGAGCGTTCCAATCAACACCACATGATAAAAAGTCAGTTCAGAGTGCAGAAAAATTGGAGACCTTCAACACTCACAAATTCGTCCTAGCAAATAAATACATCAACTGTCAAAGCTTTGAGCATATTGCATGTGATTGCCGAAGGAGAGTGATTCCCCTTTATGAACAGAAAGCAATTGAAGAAATGGATAGTGATTCAAGTCGAGCCCAATGAAGAAAAGATACTAGTGATTGGTTGTCCTCGAAACATAGGAGACACTGAAGAAGATGAGGACGCAAAGCAAAAATATTAGCTTATAGACAATGAAGAAAAGATACTAGTGATTCAAGCCGAGCCCATGAGAGATACTTCAGCAGAACTCACATTGGTTGTCCTCGAAAGTACCGAGTTAGAGATAACGGGAATTCATATAGAGTTTGAAGATGTGGTACACAAATGATGTGTATCAAACATGCATTTATGTTATTTTTATCTTAGTTAGTGTATTTTTTTTATCTTTTGTGTGGGTATTTTAATCTTTTATGTAGTATAGAGATGATCAGCTGCAGGCTGCCCAGGTGCCTCCTTTCCCAGTCTGGGCGCTCCTTTGCCCATCTTGGCTACCCAGGCGCCCAATGATAGAGCCCCACACACTAGTTCTAGGAGGCGGTAGTGAAGCATTGAGAACTGGAGTGGCCTAGGTGCCTAAAGACTCATTTGATCAATAGATTGTTTCAAAGTTGGTTGGGCAGGTGTAGGCTGTTGCACATCATGATCTCCAAGAGCCTAAGTAACATTAACAGCTTGCTCGACCTGATGAGGCAGTAGTGAAGCAGTAGAAGTATTGTCACCTGAAAAATCGGTGATAGATTCTAGGGCAGGTAGAGTCTGAAGAATCTCCCTCTCCCCCACGATAGTAGGCTCCAAAGGTCGAGGAGCTAAAACATTGTTTGGGGACTGAATGGTTGTCATATTGCCTGCGGAATAGTGACTGCTTCAGGGGTATCCGTTTGATGATCAATAGTGTCAATAACTTGGAGCTGATCGGGATGAGATGAATTCATTGCCTCTGACGAAGCACTGTGTTTTTTTGGTCTTAGGTAGGGGTGTAGATGGCGACATTGAAAACTGGAGTAGTCAAACATATGACAGTTTAAACAATACGAAGGAAAATGCTCGATCACTACCTTTTGTCAATATCCATTGTGTTGTGTGTCCAACCAAATTTTCTCAGAAGTGGATGAAATGATGTCTCTTCCAACAAATACTCTGGCTTCAAATGGACGAGAAATATTAAAAATAGGAATGTCCGTTTTGATTGGCTTACCATAAGCTGAGGCAATAGTGTACAACAATTTTTGAGTAAAATAATGAAATTTCAGACCAGGGAGGCAAATCCAAACCGGAATGACTAGTGGTTCCGTCTGAGGGTCAAAATCCACAAACCATTTCAGAATCTTCATTGTTTTGTTATCAATCTAGATTATCCTTCTAACAAATAATCGTGTGTAATTTTCTTCATTATTTAGTTATATAAGAATGTGTCTTCCATCTAACAGTCTGAATTTTCACTCTACAACAAAGTGCATAAGTGTGTGTGTGTCTATATATATATATAGGTTGTATGAGTAGGCCCAAATAGACACCCAACCCACACGGTACAAAACATACAAAAAACCCAAAAAAAAATATGATACATATAAAATCAATCTGGACGACCCAATTTAGTTCTCTCTCTGACTCTAGTTTTCGGAAGTGAACCAGCTGACAAATTGGCGAGGTGTGTACCATTACCTAAAGTAACCAAATTATCATCCATTAGATTCCTTAACTCAAATAAATCTACATTCTTCTTCTTCCTCCTAGAAGTGTAAATTTGTCCTTGCTCATCAGAAGATTATTGCTCATTCGGATGAGGTGGTAGAGTTGTAGTAGAAAGATTGTCAATAGTTGTACCCACAATAGGTTCTAGTGTATATGAAATATGAGTTGTCGTCTCTACACTGGATACTTAATGAAGATGAGGAGTTGTAAGGTTCACCTAATTATCAGTCCGAACACTATCCTTTGTAGGTAAGAATCCTTCAGTATTGTTTTCAATAGGGTTTGAAAGTATAGGTTGTCAAGCAAAGTCATCCAGCATCACATCAATCCCAGATACAGTGTTGTCAAGGGGGGTCCACAGGGGAAATTAAATCAAACAACAAATTATGTCCTGTGGTAGTTTTCTCTCCAGATGGAACAGATATGTCCAGAGCAGTGGAGTTAGACTCATCCTTATTCACTTGATCTTTAGATTTCAAATTATGATGGAGCTTATGACTTTTATCAAAGGTATGCCTAAACATCTTACAATGAGAACAATAAGGAGGTTTATGTTTCATGATGATTTGTTGTCAATATCCATTATGGGATGTGTCCAACCGGACTTCAGTAACATCAGGTAAAGTAATATCTCTTTCTACGAGTATTCTGGTCACAAAAAGTCTGGTTAGGTTGAAAGTGGGTATATCTAGCTTTATAGGGTCCCTGAATATGGCCCCAATAGGATAAGAACCTGATTATTAAAAAAGTGCAGCTTGAGACCAGGTAGACTAAACCATACCGGGACAATAGGAGATTCATGATTGGAGTTAAAATCAAGAGACCACTTAAATAACTTTATTGACTTTTTTGCAATGTAAAGATAATTTTTGAAGAGAATCCGAGTTAATAAACACATGTCTCCAATCCATGAACCTCACTTTCTACTTTACTGCTAGTTTGAGATCAGCAAAAATTTTTCTGATAACTTCTATAGGTGGGTGTCCCCAATGAAATTTTTCAATAAGAGCAAACTTGAATTTCTCGGTCAGGGTTGAAATTTCTAAGAGAAAAAAAGTGTTGTTTTTCCACTTTTCCTACTTCTCTTCTTAGCAAAAGGGCGGTCACATGTATCATCGCGACAATCCTTATAGCTGGAAGAGAAAACAACTGCCAACTCCATCTGAAGATTACCCACCATGTGCGCAAATAAAACGATGTCAGGTTCAACCGAAGGAGGGAGCGTCATCAGAGCAGGGAAATCCACCTACTAGAAGAACCCGAGATAATCGCGGCGAGGTGCAAAAGAAAGCGAGGTTGTCGTACATTTGCCTCTGCTTCGTTGCTTCAAGCTCGAGGAAAGGAGGAGCCCGCGCACACGACCAGGAACGCTACGAGAGAACTACCTTCTAAGAGGGAACGAAAGATTGCACAGCAGACGGGATAGCGCGTCGGAACAAGAGAACGAAGCGCTAAGACGAAACAACCGCGATTGGTTCGAAACCACGGAAGATGAGTCGCGATCGGAGGGCAGCCCGACGAAGCTCTACGAAGACGACAAAAGACGAAATAGAGGAGCGAAACTACCCCTACTTCTTCAAGCCTGAAAATGTCGTAGCAGAGGCTAAGGTTCGTCGTGAGGCGAAACCTTAGCAGGGCCTCCTACAAAGACGAGCATTTATATATATATATATATATATATATATATATATATATATATATATATATATATNGTTGGACATATCGGTTTAGTAAAATTGAACTTCAATCTGTTAGAAAATTTAACAAGTCCCCTGTGGGATCGATATATTGACTCAAATTCGTATAATACTGATCAAAATATAGACTTTCTTATTTGTCGATGCTTCACAGCATTTCGGACATATCAGCAAACTATCTTTTTGCAAGCGTTAAGAGGAGCAACAGTAAGACTAACATTGGTTGTCCAAAAGNTTAAAAAAACTTTAGAACTTAGACATTCAAATCATTGAACTTTTCAAGTTGGACATAGGGGTTTAGTAAAATTGAACTTCAATCTGTTAGAAAATTTAACAAGTCCCCTGTGGGATCGATACATTGACTCAAATCCGTATAATACTAGATCAAAATATATACTTGCTTCATTGTCGATGCTTCACAGCATTTCGAACATATCAGCAAACTATCTTTTTGCAAGCGTTAAGAGGAGCAACAGTAAGACTAACATTGGTTGTCCAAAACNGGTTAGAAAATTTAACAAGTCCCCTGTGGGATCAATACATTGACTCAAATTCGTATAATACCGATCAAAATATATATTTGCTTATTTGTCGATGCTTCACAGCATTTCGGACATATCAGCAAACAATCTTTTTGCAAGCGTTAAGAGGAGCAACAGTAAGACTAGCATTGGTTGTCCAAAAGAGTCACGAGTTTGAAGAGCTTATACCAAACACAAGGCAACCCCAAACAAGAAATTTTCAAAATGTTTAGATATATAGTCAATCTCTTGAGTCGTCGTTGTTAAAGGAGATCCAATATGTGAGATGAAAATTTTTCAGCTATTTATTGAAGGCTAAATGGAGTAATTTGGGTGTTAAATCTACGCTTCCTTCCTCCATGATCATCCCAACTAGTGTGTGCTCCTTCTCTAACCTAGTCTTACTAGTGAGGAAGAAAGNCCTCCATGATCATCCCAACTAGTGTGTGCTCCTTCTCTAACCTAGTCTTACTAGTGAGGAAGAAAGATGAGAGTTGGCGTTTATGCGTGGATTATCAAGCAAAGAATAAAGAAAAAATAATTGACATATTTCTCATCTCGGTGATTGATGAGCTATTGAGCAAGTTGTTTGGAGCTATAATATTCTCCAAGATTGACTTGAAATCAAGATATCATTATATTCAGATACAATCAAATGTACACAAGACTATATTTCGAACTTATGAGGGTCACTATAAATTTCTGGTTATGTCATTCGAGGACACCAACTCCTTGGTTGCATTTCAACTATAGATTAACAAAGTGTCTGAGCCTTTCCTCTGGAAGTATGTGTTGGTGTTCTTTGNGAGATATCATTATATTCAGATACAATCAAATGTACACTAGACTATATTTCGAACTTATGAGGGTCACTATAAATTTCTGGTTATGTCTTTCGAGGACACCAACTCCATGGTTGCATTTCAACTATAGATTAACAAAGTGTCTGAGCCTTTCCTCTGGAAGTATGTGTTGGTGTTCTTTGGTGAAATCCTACTGTACAGGAAGGCCACATTGACCATTTGAAAAAGAAGTTGACAATACTCGATGTCGATGGATCCATTGAAGTTGTCAACTAAGTTGGATCATCCGCTACCTAAGACTTTTAAGGGGTTGCGAGAATTTCGGGGGCTTAAAGGATATTGTTAAAAGTTCGTGAAGGGTTACAATTTGATTATGTGGTCGTTGACGGAACAATTGAAGATAGATAACTTTTAACGAGAGAAGGTTGCGACCATAAATTTTGAGTAGTTAAAGAAGGTCATGATGAGTGTACCAGTGCTGGCATTACATGATTTCAGTCAATCATTCTTTGTAGAGATGGATGTTTCAAACTATGGGTTAAGCGCATTCTTCATGAAGTGTACACAACCCATTTCTTATTTCGTGATCCCTTATTTCAGGCAAATATTGGCGGGGAGAGCCAAATTCAAGTTAGTTTATGACTGGGNGACCATAAATTTTTAGTTAAAGAAGGTCATGATGAGTGTACCAGTGCTGGCATTACATGATTTCAATCAATCATTCTTTGTAGAGATGGATGTTTCAGACTATGGGTTAAGTGCATTCTTCATGAAGTGTACACAACCCATTGCTTATTTTGTGATCCCTTATTTTAGGCAAATATTGGCAGGGAGAGCCAAATTCAAGTTAGTTTATGACTGGGAGACATATGAATTGATCCAACAAGAGTTTCCTCTCTTTCACCTTAAGGATAAGGTTTTTTTTTAGGAGGGAGGTAATATTAAACTAGAGCCTATGGCACCGCCCGCCTCGTACTCCACAGAGTCGACGTCGAACCTGCTAAAATAGTTTGAAGACTTGTGTAATCGTAAGACTAAAAGAGGCAATTTAAACATTTGTTAGTTATTATTGTGGATTATAAATAGGTTTCAATATGTTNAGTCGAACCCGCTAAAATAGTTTGAAGACTTGTGTTAACCGTAAGACTAAAAGAGGCAATTTAAACATTTGTTAGTTATTATTGTGGATTATAAATAGGTTTTAATATGTTTAGGGTTAGAGTTATGTGTGATTGTTGTCTCGAATCTTAGATTTAGCATTTGGGAGAGATAGCCTACCTCTCGAATTGTAGGTGTTTATCTTTTATGTATTTGAGTTGTGTTGTTTAGAGTTGTAAAGTAAAAATATTTTGCTTTGTTGTAATCTCTGTGAAAATTCTTCTTCTTCCTATTAAATACATAACAGCTATTATTTGAATTTTTCTTGGTCACGGATTGCTGGAGGATGTCAGCCAATTTTCAACAAAGAATTCCATACAGACTATCTCTATGTTCTAACCAGTCAAATAGTGCAAGGATAAGCACTTGACCAAAATTTTTGGCAACAGTGATGGACGATCAATCCGTCCATTTCTAGAACCCTATAGTCTCAAGAGCAGCAAATTAATCTCACACCAAAAGTCTCAAATAGCACCTACCTAGTCAAGAATGGAAAACATAAACAGTAAGCTTTTTTTTTTTTCTCTTTTCTTTTTTTTTTTTTTGGTATTGCAAGCTCTTTAGATGAATAAATATTAAGAGAGTATTAGAGTTAACATGGAAACAGTAAAATGATATAAGTTCCTGCTAATCCAAAAGTGGCCAATTAATATTCTGAAAGGTGTTTTTGGCATTCTCGATTTTATTTGTTTGTGTCGACTGGTTTTGCATTGAGAAATTTGCATCATTAGGTTTATCTGCAACATATTTGCAGTGTCACTAGAGAATCCAATCATAGAAGAACAAGTAACAAACAGCTCTACTCCCTTTNCTTCCTGCTAATCCAAATGTGGCCAATTAATATTCTGAAAGGTGTTTTTGGCATTCTCGATTTTATTTGTTTGTGTAGACTGGTTTTGCATTGAGAAATTTGCATCATTAGGTTTATTTGCAACATATTTGCAGTGTCACTAGAGAATCCAATCATAGAAGAACAAGTAACAAACAGCTCTACTCCCTTTCTGCCCAAGTAACTTGTTTAAAAATGAATATTCAGGTAAATAAATTCAGTTCAAATATGTGCATCTCTGAAATAAATATTAAGTCTATGAGATCTTGCCTTCACTTTTACAATCAAATATTAAAATACGATATTTATAATTGTAATTAATAAAATTATTAGTCTAACAATAGCTAAATAAGTCCTATTTATACCAGAAAAAACATATATTAAAAAAATTAAGATGAGACTATATTTAACCTAAATTTCAGTTATTTATAGCACTTNCGCCTTCACTTTTACAATCAAATATTAAAATACGATATCTATAATTGTAATTAATAAAATTATTAGTCTAACAATAGCTAAATAAGTCCTATTTATATCAGAAAAAACATATATTAAAAAAATTAAGATGAGACTATATTTAACCTAAATTTCAGTTATTTATAGCACTTTTATTTATCAGTTAGTGATACTATCAAACGAAACTAGAAAACTAGTAATGAGCAGCTATTGGCCCACCAAATTTGATGAAAAATAAATT
>JXCR01076869.1:11207-30666 GCA_002079205.1 Phalaenopsis hybrid cultivar
AAAATTTGGCATTTTAACATTAGATAATTCAAGAAAAAAACTATTTATAGCAGACAAATCAAAAGGATTTAATAATAAATATGTAACCTGCTTCTTTCCTTGCTTTGCAAGGCCAAGTTGACCCAAAACTTCTTTAAGCTCCTTTATTCTGAAGTACGCCAACTTGTCCTGCATGAATGATTATTAAAAAAAGACTTTATAAAATAACCCAGTGAATCAGTGCTTTATATGTCAGACATAATATGGCACAAAGAATAATAAAATAACGTAGAAAAGAAAGATGTCAAAGATAGCATTATATGTCAGACCATCAGACAAGCTTCAAATATTCAATCCAAAAGTTACAGCTAAAGTTTTCTTTCACTTCATTTTAAAAAACAACAATTATTAAAACTGGAAAGACCAAAATAAATGCATCTTAGATTTCAAGCTATTAAGGGCCCTCTTGGGACAGCTTGAAACAGCGGGCGGCATTTTGAAAACGCCACTTCAATGTTTGGTTTTGATGTCTTCCCCGAGATTTTGAAAATGGAGTTTCGATTTACGTAATAACCTCGCCCGCGGTATNCGGCATTTTGAAAACGCCACTTCACTATTTGGTTTTGATGTCTTCCCCGAGATTTTGAAAATGGAGTTTCGATTTACGTAATAACCTCGCCCGCGGTATGATCCCCGTGGGCCGCGTTAGAAGGTTGTGTATTACTCCGCTGCCCTCGCGATCGAGAGCTCTAACTGCCCTAGCCACTCCCTCTCGGCATTCTTGCTCGCGATCGAGAGCTTTGTCCTAGCCGCTCTCTCTTCTTCGGCATTCCTTCCCTTAGCGATCAACAACTCTGTCGTAGCCGCTCCCTCTTCTTCGGCATTCCTTCTTTTCGCAATCAATTGAAAGTCCGGGTTGCACCGATTAGATCACATACAGTAAATAGTGGTTTTCGCCTTTCGAAGTACAAACCAGAAGGAGAGTTGGGCAATCGGAGGAGAAGCTTTTGCCCTCTTCGACGGCGAAGCACATGAGAAGCGATTTATGAGTGGGTTGGCGCAGTTGCTTGGACAAGAACGAACTTTCTCCTCTCTTGAAAAAGAGGAAGATTTACAAAGGTTTCTTAAATCTACAATTTTTCCATGCAGATCATCTTACTTGTGCAAAAGAAAATAGATTTCATATTTAAAAAATTAAAATGATGATTTTATTTATGTGATATAAAAGAGTTGAGTGGTATAAATATAAAAAAATGAACTTTAGATATATGCGTAAATACATAGGAATTTGGTGATATATATGTAACTGCTCCATTAAAATATTGGAAATTTTACATAGGTACTACACAAATCTTATTTACGCATATAAAACTTTGTCGTTTTANGAACCAGAAGGAGAGTAGGGCAATCGGAGGATAAGCTTTTCCCCTCTTCGGCGGCGAAGCACATGAGAAGCGATTTATGAGTGGGTTGGCGCAGTTGCTTGGACAAGAACGAACTTTCTCCTCTCTTGAAAAAGAGGAAGATTTACAAAGGTTTCTTAAATCTACAATTTTTCCATGCAGATCATCTTACTTGTGCAAAAGAAAATAGATTTCATATTTAAAAAATTAAAATGATGATTTTATTTATGTGATATAAAAGAGTTGNAAAAAAAAAATTTTATATTTAAAAAATTAAAATGATGATATTATTTATGTGATATAAAAGAGTTGGGTGGTATAAATATAAAAAAAATGAAGTTTAGATATATGCGTAAATACATAGGAATTTGGTGATAATTATGTAACTGCTTCATTAAAATATTGGAAATTTTACATAGGTACTACACAAATCTTATTTACGCATATAAAACTTTGTCGTTTTAAATTTACGCATGAATATTCCTTTTGTCAACTTTATTTTAGCATTTAGAAAAAACAAAAAACAACATTATATTATGTATTGTTTGATTCAAATGATTTGGTGTAATCTTATTTGTTTTCTCTATAGGTTATTTTTTGCATAAATATTTGTTGTCTTGGTACGTTTCAACTCAGCATTATATTTTTTTAATGATGATTTGGTGCGAAATGTATATCATTTTTGTATTGTTATGAATGTGTTTTATTGGTTCTAAAATATATAATATATACACATTGCAGTTTTGTTGAGAACAGTACAACTGCTGCGTGTCAGATTATTCATTTATTCAAAAAAATCTGCAAATCAGCTATTTTCCAAACGCACAAACCAAATAGTTAAACAACTTATCCAAAAACAGGGGCAAAATGATCATTTATCCATAATTAACTGTTTTTCAAACACACAAACCAAACAGTCCGACAACTTATCCGGATCAGCAGCTTATATGCATAAGTTGGATAAATTGCAGCTATCCAAAACAGTCCCTAAGAGAATGATAAATGAAACTAGTAGCTGGAAGACAAATATCGTACCATCAAAATATTTCTTTCCACTAGGTTGCCTAATCATTCCACAATAATGTTGTGACATTAGCATTAAAGCATGCTTAATGTGAAATGGAGCAATGCAAAAGGCTTGCGTAACGCATGCTTGTCACTGGCATGAAAAAGCTAGAGCACAAGTTACACGTCACTCAAGGGAATAGATGCTTGCAATTGATCAATTTCAAGTTATGTTTGAAGGCCAATTAAGTCAAAAAATTTCATTGATGAAAAGAAAAAAGGAAAGAGAAGCAATTCACTCAAAGAAAAATCCCTAGGCACGGCGCACGCGCACATAGCAAATGATACTCGAGGGTTTTCTCATGCATTCGTTTGATTGCCTTTAGTTTCGTCTACACACGAATAAATACTAACACTAACCATAGGGCCATCTTTATCATGTATTTGTCCACTCCATTTTTTCCTCCATTTGAGTAGAATCTGACAAATACACTAGTTCCTCACTTTTCATGTAACTCTCAACACNACACATAGCAAATGATACTCGAGGGTTTTCTCATGCATTGGTTTGATTGCCTTTAGTTTCGTCTACACACGAACAAATACTAACACTAACCATAGGGCCATCTTTATCATGTATTTGTCCATTACCATTTTTTCCTCCATTTGAGTAGAATCTGACAAATACACTAGTTCCTCACTTTTCATGTAACTCTCAATACACAAAAAACATCTTTTATTCTCACGTAGTCTTCCATACTTTCGAGTAATCACTCTTATTAACTCCATTATTTTCCTGGATTCTAAATTGGTAAAAATATTATTTTTACTTTTTTTTTCATTGAGGACTTGCTTCAAATGTTTTAATCGTGGCTTCTTTTTTTATTTTTTAAAAATAGAAATATCATTCTTGTGTAGTAAAACTACTATCTAAAGTGGTTTAAATTTCATTATGATTATTGCATGCACATAATATATGTATACATGATATAAAAGTTATAAAAACTTTAGCTAGAAAAGCATTACTTCATTTATTTTATGCGATTAAAGTAAAAAAAGATCATTGTGCATTGCATTTTGAAAAAAAACACTCTAGAATTTAACATCAAATATTTTTTTATGTTTAGCGCTTTCTAATCATATATAAAACCATCAAATTTTTTGGTAATAGTATANAATTAAAGTAAAAAAAGATCATTGTGCATTGCATTTTGAAAAAAAATACTCTAGAATTTAACATCAAATATTTTTTTATGTTTAGCGCTTTCTAATCATATACAAAACCATCAAATTTTTTGGTAATAGTATATCTAGTGGCGGAATTGTAACAATGGGCAATCAACTCATTAAAAGGAGTGAACGTTCTAGATATTAGATATCTCGGGTCTATTGTTCAAAGTTATGGTGATATAGATAGGGATGTTATTAGTAGAATTCAGGTTGAAAGGTTGTATCTCAGGTCAATTGTTCAAAGTGATGTTGATATAGATAGGGATGTTATTACTAGAATTCAAGTTAACTGGTTGAAGTGGAGGAATGCATCAGACCTATTGTATGATAGAAAAGTACTGCTTACACATAAAGGAAAATTTTATAAGATGGTGGTAAGACCTGCAATGTTTTATGGCGCAGAATGTTGACCTATAAAAGACAACCATAAAACTAAATTAAGTGTTGCAGAGATGAGAATGCTTAGGTGGATGAGTGGAGTTACGCTTAAGAGACAAAGTGTGAAAAAAAAAATCTGTGAAAGGGTTGGTGTAGCTCTAGTGGCAGACAAGTTTAGAGAAAGTCGTCTTAGATGGTTTGGTCACATTGAACGTTTATCATCTGATGATTCGGTTTGNTCAGAACAATCAAGTATCAAAAAACAAAACAATTAGATAGTAATTAACCTAAACTTTAATTTATAATACTTTAATTTATTAGATAGTCATGCCCTCAAATAGAAATAGAGAAATTAATTTACTGAAACGTTGTTCAAAAAATTGAGTGAAAATGACTATAGATGTGTTGCATAAAGTCAAAAAATAAGCCCATTAACTTCTAGAATGAGATAAAAAATCATTGTCAGAAATGCTCTTCTGCTTTGTTTATCATTTTTTTCAAAGCAAAAGCCCTGCACCTTCCCAAAGAACCACTCCAGGCAATAGCTGATGCGTATGATTAATGTTTCTAGGCTAAATATATGCTAGAGATCAGGAATTGCTCAAAAGCAAAAGAAGACTACAAACGTTGAATAAAAAAAACAAATGAACTGCAGCAGCACCATTACATAATTAGCAGGGGCTCAAGGCCGTAGTGGTTTCTTTCTGTTATTTTTTACACATTTTTGCTGGAAAATATCAGATAGTCTAGAAGGTCATAAAAAATAAAAATAAAAAAACAGAATTGCTTTATGTTGTAATGAAAAAATCAGTTAAATCTTTAAAATTTAATTCGAAAGCATGACATATGTCAAGAGAGAACCAATGAAATTGGATTGGATCAATTATACGTGGACTTTGGCCAAAGTATTTTAAAAACTAACATGTGCAATTTGACAAATTAATAATTCATAATTAACACTCTTCATTAAGCTTCTGAAAGGTTATTTCAGTTCCAAATACAGTTTCAATACTTCCAATATTAATACTGGCAACTGTCCAAGTCCAAGCTAATACTAGTCAAGTCAATAAAAGTAAATACTGAATAGATGCATTGTGGCGCATGCACATAACGCTGACAACCAAATAGAAGAAATGAAATGATAGTGGCAACCAAAGAAAAGATTGAATTTTTGCATCACTATAATAACCAACACATCAGAAGCACATCAAGAAGAGACTTTTTTTAAAAAGATTAGACTAATAAGATATAATTGTATGAACTTAAATTAATCCAATCCTCAACCTTTCAGTGTAAACAGGTAACTATCCCTGCATACCAATTTTTTGCATCCATGAAAGAAAAGCAGCATGTATAAGAAAATTTAGCATTTTAACATTAGATAATTCAAGAAAAAAACTATTTATAGCAGACAAATCAAAAGGATTTAATAATAAAAATGTAACCTGCTTTTTTCCTTGCTTTGCAAGGCCAAGTTGNAAAAATCAGTTAAATCTTTAAAATTTAATTCGAAAGCATGACATATGTCAAGAGAGAGCCTATGAAATTGGATTGGATCAATTATACGTGGACTTTGGCCAAAGTATTTAAAAAACTAACATGTGCAATTTGACAAATTAATAATTCATAATTAACACTCTTCATTAAGCTTCTGAAAGGTTATTTCAGTTCCAAATACAGTTTCAATACTTCCAATATTAATACTGGCAACTGTCCAAGTCCAAGCTAATACTAATCAAGTCAATAAAAGTAAATACTGAATAGATGCATTGTGGCGCATGCACATAACGCTAACAACCAAATAGAAGAAATGAAATGATAATGGCAACCAAAGAAAAGATTGAATTTTTGCATCATTATAATAACCAACACATCAGAAGCACATCAAGAAGAGACTTTTTTAAAAAAGATTAGTCTAATAAGATATAATTGTATGAACTTAAATTAATCCAATCCTCAACCTTTCAGTGTAAACAGGTAACTATCCCTGCATACCAATTTTTTGCATCCATGAAAGAAAAGCAGCATGTATAAGAAAATTTAGCATTTTAACATTAGATAATTCAAGAAAAAAACTATTTATAGCAGACAAATCAAAAGGATTTAATAATAAATATGTAACCTGCTTCTTTCCTTGCTTTGCAAGGCCAAGTTGACCCAAAACTTCTTTAAGCTCCTTTATTCTGAAGTACGCCAACTTGTCCTGCATGAATGATTATTAAAAAAAGACTTTATAAAATAACCCAGTGAATCAGTGCTTTATGATTTGCGACGAAAAAACTACAAAAAAACCAAGTCAACATAATATGGCATAAAGAATAATAAAATAACGTAGAAAAGAAAGATGTCAAAGATAGCATTATATGTCAGACCATCAGACAAGCTTCAAATATTCAATCCAAAAGTTACAGCTAAAGTTTTCTTTCACTTCATTTTAAAAAACAACAATTATTAAAACTGGAAAGACCAAAATAAATGCATCTTAGATTTCAAGCTATTAAGGGCCCTCTTGGGACAGCTTGAAACAGCGGGCGGCATTTTGAAAACGCCACTTCAATGTTTGGTTTTGATGTCTTCCCCGAGATTTTGAAAATGGAGTTTCGATTTACGTAATAACCTCGCCCGCGGTATGATCCCCGTGGGCCGCGTTAGAAGGTTGTGTATTACTCCGCTGCCCTCGCGATCGAGAGCTCTAACTGCCCTAGCCACTCCCTCTCGGCATTCTTGCTCGCGATCGAGAGCTTTGTCCTAGCCGCTCTCTCTTCTTCGGCATTCCTTCCCTTAGCGATCAACAACTCTGTCGTAGCCGCTCCCTCTTCTTCGGCATTCCTTCTTTTCGCAATCAATTGAAAGTCCGGGTTGCACCGATTAGATCACATACAGTAAATAGTGGTTTTCGCCTTTCGAAGTACGAACCAGAAGGAGAGTAGGGCAATCGGAGGATAAGCTTTTCCCCTCTTCGGCGGCGAAGCACATGAGAAGCGATTTATGAGTGGGTTGGCGCAGTTGCTTGGACAAGAACGAACTTTCTCCTCTCTTGAAAAAGAGGAAGATTTACAAAGGTAACACTCAATCCTTATGTATTTTTCCTCTCTTAAATCTTCAATTTTTCCATGCAGATCATCTTACTTGTGCAAAAAAAAAAAAAATTTTATATTTAAAAAATTAAAATGATGATATTATTTATGTGATATAAAAGAGTTGGGTGGTATAAATATAAAAAAAATGAAGTTTAGATATATGCGTAAATACATAGGAATTTGGTGATAATTATGTAACTGCTTCATTAAAATATTGGAAATTTTACATAGGTACTACACAAATCTTATTTACGCATATAAAACTTTGTCGTTTTAAATTTACGCATGAATATTCCTTTTGTCAACTTTATTTTAGCATTTAGAAAAAACAAAAAACAACATTATATTATGTATTGTTTGATTCAAATGATTTGGTGTAATCTTATTTGTTTTCTCTATAGGTTATTTTTTGCATAAATATTTGTTGTCTTGGTACGTTTCAACTCAGCATTATATTTTTTTAATGATGATTTGGTGCGAAATGTATATCATTTTTGTATTGTTATGAATGTGTTTTATTGGTTCTAAAATATATAATATATACACATTGCAGTTTTGTTGAGAACAGTACAACTGCTGCGTGTCAGATTATTCATTTATTCAAAAAAATCTGCAAATCAGCTATTTTCCAAACGCACAAACCAAATAGTTAAACAACTTATCCAAAAACAGGGGCAAAATGATCATTTATCCATAATTAACTGTTTTTCAAACACACAAACCAAACAGTCCGACAACTTATCCGGATCAGCAGCTTATATGCATAAGCTGGATAAGTTGCAGCTATCCAAAACAGTCCCTAAGAGAATGATAAATGAAACTAGTAGCTGGAAGACAAATATCGTACCATCAAAATATTTCTTTCCACTAGGTTGCCTAATCATTCCACAATAATGTTGTGACATTAGCATTAAAGCATGCTTAATGTGAAATGGAGCAATGCAAAAGGCTTGCGTAACGCATGCTTGTCACTGGCATGAAAAAGCTAGAGCACAAGTTACACGTCACTCAAGGGAATAGATGCTTGCAATTGATCAATTTCAAGTTATGTTTGAAGGCCAATTAAGTCAAAAAATTTCATTGATGAAAAGAAAAAAGGAAAGAGAAGCAATTCACTCAAAGAAAAATCCCTAGGCACGGCGCACGCGCACATAGCAAATGATACTCGAGGGTTTTCTCATGCATTCGTTTGATTGCCTTTAGTTTCGTCTACACACGAATAAATACTAACACTAACCATAGGGCCATCTTTATCATGTATTTGTCCACTCCATTTTTTCCTCCATTTGAGTAGAATCTGACAAATACACTAGTTCCTCACTTTTCATGTAACTCTCAACACACAAAAAACATCTTTTATTCTCACGTAGTCTTCCATACTTTCGAGTAATCACTCTTATTAACTCCATTATTTTCCTGGATTCTAAATTGGTAAAAATATTATTTTTACTTTTTTTTTCATTGAGGACTTGCTTCAAATGTTTTAATCGTGGCTTCTTTTTTTATTTTTTAAAAATAGAAATATCATTCTTGTGTAGTAAAACTACTATCTAAAGTGGTTTAAATTTCATTATGATTATTGCATGCACATAATATATGTATACATGATATAAAAGTTATAAAAACTTTAGCTAGAAAAGCATTACTTCATTTATTTTATGCGATTAAAGTAAAAAAAGATCATTGTGCATTGCATTTTGAAAAAAAACACTCTAGAATTTAACATCAAATATTTTTTTATGTTTAGCGCTTTCTAATCATATACAAAACCATCAAATTTTTTGGTAATAGTATATCTAGTGGCGGAATTGTAACAATGGGCAATCAACTCATTAAAATGAGTGGGCGTTCTAGATATTAGATATCTCGGGTCTATTGTTCAAAGTTATGGTGATATAGATAGGGATGTTATTAGTAGAATT
Source organism: Phalaenopsis hybrid cultivar (assembly GCA_002079205.1). Classification (NCBI taxonomy): domain Eukaryota; kingdom Viridiplantae; phylum Streptophyta; class Magnoliopsida; order Asparagales; family Orchidaceae; genus Phalaenopsis; species Phalaenopsis hybrid cultivar. The sequence continues at coordinate 20,205 of JXCR01076869.1, forward strand.
CAGGTTGACAGGTTGTATCTCAGGTCAATTGTTCAAAGTGATGTTGATATAGATAGGGATGTTATTACTAGAATTCAAGTTAACTGGTTGAAGTGGAGGAATGCATCAGACCTATTGTATGATAGAAAAGTACTGCTTACACATAAAGGAAAATTTTATAAGATGGTGGTAAGACCTGCAATGCTTTATGGCGCAGAATGTTGACCTATAAAAGACAACCATAAAACAAAATTAAGTGTCGCAGAGATGAGAATGCTTAGGTGGATGAGTGGAGTTACACTTAAGAGACAAAGTGTGAAAAAAAAAATTTGTGAAAGGGTTGGTGTAGCTCTAGTGGCAAACAAGTTTAGAGAAAGTCGTCTTAGATGGTTTGGTCACATTGAACGTTTATCATCTGATGATTCGGTTTGGAGAATAATGTTTTAGATTCGACTTATGTTAAAGGTAGAGGACGATCTAAAAAGACATGGTCATGTTGTATAAAAAATGAACTTAATTTATTAGAATTAAATGAAAATATGACACTCAATAGGACATTATGGAGAAAAAGGGTTCGTGTAGTCAGCCTCACTTTGTGGGGTAAAGACTTGTTTTTGTTGTTGTTGTTGTTGTTGTTGTTATAGTAGGTGCAAAAAAAAATGAATAGTGTTTATCTAAACTATAGTGAAAAATAAGATCATTGTCTTCCTTTCAAAAAATACTCGATAAGATATAGGTTTTTGACATCAATAATTGCATCTTTGTTAAAACTTGATGTATGATAGTTTAAATAAAATATTCTAGCTATAATAGGATAGATCTCAGAGGTCTTGATTTTCATTTTGAAATCTAATTAGTAAAAAATCAAGAACATTAGATAAATAATTTTTTCTAACAAAAAATTCAAAATCTCTTTTCACTTTATTTATACTCTTATACTCTATCTATAAGTTCCAAACCTCTCACTCCTAATATATTTTCTCATACCGCCTTGCCCTCTCCATTCTCTCTTGCAAAAAATTTAGCATCCATATCAATAACCTGTTATACTTATGCAGACAATTCACAATGTTTACGCTAAGATTTTGTTGTGAATAATTTTCAATCAAGGGGTACACACTAGGCCAAGTTTGTTCTAACTTATCTAAACATGAAAAAAGTTGAATGAAAAGTCGACAAACTTTTATAATTTCATAGCCACACATCAGACAAATAAAATCAAAAGTATAATGAATGATCACGATGGTGAAGAATCAATCTCCAAATTTGATAACGAATTATGGTTATTTCACAATATCCTTTAGGAAATCTTTATCACAAATTTAACTTATATTAAAAATTGAACATCCAACCGACTAATAAAAGTTTTACTCTAGATGATGATTGAGAAGAGCACCAATTCGTTCTAATTCATAGGAAACAATAAGATTATACTAATTCATGTCTTTTTATGGGGCTCTTGCTCTAATTCTCAGTCATCGTCCTTTTCTTATATTCAAAAGCACAACATCAAAAACTATATGAAAAAAATGACTTTTCCGTATCAAGATTTATTTTACTTGAACATGTTCAAGCGCATACATAAGCATAAATCGAGAAAATAACAAAAATCATATTAATTAAGATATTAAGGTTTAATAGTCATTTACATCAAGATTTGCTATAAAGATAACCAATAAAGGATAATTTTATACTATAATCTTCGATAGTATTACTAACTTGATGTGAGAAATTCTCATTAGTTGTAGAGTTTCCACCATCTGCTATAGAGTTCTAGCACTAGAACCAATTTTTAGTAATTGAAATTGTTTCTCAATCTCAATATTTCAACTCACATTGGTTTTGAGGACCAAGAGAGCTCCTCTTGAGAGATTCGAGATAAATTTTTATAAATAAAAATATAATAGATCTCATGAAATGCGGTATTATGATATCGATCATTCGAGCTCAATATATTTAGTTGCTCATCACTAATAGTAATAAGAAGAGCCTCAAGAACATTGACAGCTCACCATGGCTCGAATAACATGGTTTCTCGTCTTTGTCTCAATTTCAGAGCAATCAGACGAATAGTTGAACAATCCATATATTAGTATGAGAAACATACCTATAAAAATGTGACATCTATGAAATAATAATTTGAAACAATAAATGAAAGTATTCTAATCTCAAGATTTAATATCATTCAAACTAAAGTAAAAAAAATATATCACATGATCTAAATTAACTAAAATTTGATCAGAATGGAAAAAAGGACATCTATGAAAGTTGAAATTTAACCTTATGGACTAAATAGAAAACTAGAAAATCAATAGGGAANTATCCTTTTCTTATATTCCAAAGCGCAACATCCAAAACTATATGAAAAAAATGACTTCTCTGTATCAAGATTTATTTTACTTGAACATGTTCAAGCGCGTACATAAGCATAAATCGAAAAAATAACAAAAATCATATTAATTAAGATATTAAGGTTTAATAGCCATTTACATCAAGATTTGCTATAAAGACAACCAATAAAGGATAATTTTGTAAGGGTGTCAACTATAATCTTCGATAGTATTACTGACTTGATGTGAGAAATTCTCATTAGTTGTAGAGTTTCCACCATCTGCTATAGAGATCTAGCACTAGAACCAATTTTTAGTGTCACATAATTGAAATTGTTTCTCAATCTCAATATTTCAACTCTCATTGGTTTTAAGAAGAGAGCTCCTCTTGAGAGATTCGAGATAAATTTTTATAAATAAAAATATAATAGATCTCATGAAATGCGGTATTATGATATCGATCATTCGAATATATTTAGTTGCTCATCACTAATAGTAATAAGAAGAGCCTCAAGAACATTGACAGCTCACCATGGCTCGAATAACATGGTTTCTCGTCTTTGTCTCAATTTCAGAACAATCAGACGAATATTTGAACAATCCATATATTAGTATGAGAAACATACCTATAAAAATGTGACATCTATGAAATAATAATTTGAAACAATAAATGAAAGTATTCTAATCTCAAGATTTTATATCATTCAAACTAAAGTAAAAAAATATATCACATGATCTAAATTAACTAAAATTTGAGCAGAATGAAAAAAAGGACATCTATGAAAGTTGAAATTTAACCTTATGGACTAAATAGAAAACTAGAAAATCAATAGGGAAATAAGTGAAGGGTTTTTTAAAAAAATGAACCTATGTACAGAGTATAACACTCCGAGACTAGAGTGTTACATAGCCCAATAATATTACAATAAATATTTTCATTATATTTTAATAATGATGAGTTATTTTAATAGAATAATANATGAAGGGTTTTTTAAAAAAATGAACCTATGTACAAAGTATAACACTCCGAGACTAGAGTGCCCAATAATATTACAATAAATATTTTCATTATATTTTAAGAATGATGAGTTATTTTAATATAATAATATTTGCAAAATTCATATAAAGAATAATTATTGTATATTCAATCTAATTATCATTATTATTAATTACTTGTATTACTATTATTACTATTCTTATTATTTTATTATTATTATTATTAAAATCATTATGATTATTACTATTAATAATATTATTGTCGTCATCATCATCATTATTATTGTTATTATAACTATTACTATTACAATTATTATTATAACACGTAACAAATATCACTAGCATCTAGTTAGTATAACTAGAATGATCTTCAGTATTAATAGGTGAATCTTTTTTAATGAATGAAGCCTCATGAAGTCAACTACTAACAATTAGAGTAAAGTCAATGATTATAAAAAAATATTTCCCTTCACAAAAAATAAATAAGATTGCATCACAATTCACTTAACTCTATAATTGATCATTGATTGATTGAAATGTGTTATGACCAGATTGGTCACGACTTCATAAAATGTCCTTATGACATGCAAATAAAATCTATGATTGATTTTTTTCAAGCCAATAATGCAAAAAATTTGGGTTGATTAGTTCAAACTAAGCTCGCTCAAACAAAAACATACAATGTAAAGAGTTAGATTAGCTAAAGGTAGGGTTTAGTAAAGTTTTGGTCTTCTTACCAAATTCATGAAATCAAATATCAAATAAAGTATACAAACAATGAGCATGATTGTAATTTAAATACAGAGCTTTAGTTGAACCTTAGTCTTCTTACCATAATCATGAAAGACGTAACCAAATAAAGAATACAAACAATAAGAAAAATCATAATCTAAATATTGAGTTATTTAAGACCTCATTTGGCAATGATTTTCTTCGTACTTTTTAAACACATGTAATTCTACAATTTAATCTGTGTGGTGTAAACAGAAACTTACAACCCTAATTGCTCATTCTCCAATAAGTTTATAACCATGGAAAAAAAATATTTCTTAGCAATTTTGTGAATCCCTGAAATAGTATGACTCTTTTATAGCATGGTAACACCAAATAAAGCCAAAGATAAAATCTAGGGAATTGTGGTGTAATAACAACAATAGAAGGAAAACAAATAGGCAAAATATTTATATAATTCATTTAGTTGAGCAGAGATGTCAAATTCACACATACCTTTTTTATCGAATGATTATTATGAATTATATCACTCTAGCTCAATAGATTCCGAGTTAATATAAAATTCATTCATTTTGCTACATTTGCAATCCAACATGCATCATATCAAGGTGACAAAATAGTAAAAAAATGCATGCATGTATCTAAACGAAGAAGATAATTGTGCCCATTTTCATGTTTAGCAAAATATCAAACATTAAACATCAATACATACAATGGAAACATCAAATACCCTACAATTGTGCGCATTTTTTTAACAACAATCACTTTGTCAAAGACGAAAAAATTGCAAGAAGTCTACTATCTAACTTTTATAAAAAATTTCTCAAATTGATTGTATATAGACTCAAGATTCCAAAAGCATATATTATTTCCAAAATTTCATTTGTCATCTACTTTGGTGGCAAAACCAAAATCTAATCATCATACATAGATTATTTTTTCGCCTATATACACAAGAAAAGTAGAACAAACTACTATCCCCTAGGAAATAATATTTTCTTTTGAATTTCTAAGTCTATATACAAACAATTTAAGAATTGTTTTTATAGAAATTATATGGTATGATTGTTGCAATCTACCAGTCTTTGACAAAATTATTATTTAAAAAAAGACTGCACAATTTTAGGTCATTTGATAAATCTCTATTGCATGAATTGATGTTTTATGTTTATCATTTGTTCATTTTGTTTGGGTTGATGAATGCAATATCTTGTTATTTGAAAATTAAATTTTTTAATTTTTCTCACTTAAATACATGCATTCATCTTTTTACTATTTTGTCAACTTCTGCATTTGGATTCTCTAATATAACAAGTTGAATAAATTTTATATCAACTCAGGATCTACTGAGTTAGAATGACATAATTCATAATAACCATTTAATAAAAAAGATGTGTATGAATTTGACATCTCTGTTCAACTAAATGGGCTATATAAATATTATGTCATTTATTTTCCTTCGTGTGTTCTTAGTCTTTTGCTAGTGTTACGCTGCAATTCCTGAAGTTTTGCTTGGGTTTTATTTGGCATTTACATGCTATAGAAGATTCACTTATGCAATTATAAAGATTCACAAATTGCTAAGAAATAATTTTTTTCATCATTATAAACTTATTAGATATCGAGCAAATAACGGTTGTAAATTTCTATTTACACCACACAAATTAAATTGGGGAATTACTTGTGTTTGAAAACTATGAAAAATCATTGGCAAATGAGGCTTTAAATAGCTCAACGTTTAGATAATAATCTTGTTAATTGTTTGCATATTTTGTCTGGTAATGGTTTTCATGACTTCAATAAGAATATTGAAGTCCTACGAAAGTTCTATATTTAAATTACGATCATGTTCATTGTTTGTAGACTTTATTTGATAATTGATTTCACGATTTTGGTCAGAAGACCAAAGCTTTACAAAGCCCTAACTTTAGCTAATTCAACTTAGATAGGTTTTGAATTGTTTTGCATTGTATATTCTTGCTTAAGTGTGCTTAGTTTGGACTAATCAACTCAAATATTATGCAGTATTAGCTTGGGCAAAGCCAATCATAAATTTTATTTATATGTCATAAGGATATTTTATAACGCCGTGGTCAATATAATCACAACGCCTTGATTCAATCAACAATTAATTATAGAGCTAAGTGAATTATTATGCAATTTTAATTATTTGTTATGAAGGGAAGTGTTCTCTTATAATCATTGACTTTAATCCAATTATGGGTAGTTGGCTTCATAAAGCTTCATTTATTCAAAATGATTCAACTATCGACGCTATTGATGAAAATCGTTAATGTTATACTAATTAAAGACTAGTTATCTTTACTACACGTTATGATAATGATTTTAATAGTAATAGTTATCACAATAATAATGATAATGACGATGATAATAATATTAATCATAATAATCATAATAATTACACTAATAATAGTAATAATAATAGTAGAAATAATAGTAATAGTAATACAAGTATTAAATAATAATAATAATTAGTTTGAACATACGATAATTATCTTGTCTATGAACTTTGTAAATATTATTCTATTAAAATTACTCATCATTATTAAAATATAATAAGAATATTTATTATAATATTATCATGCTAAATAAAATTGTAGTCTCGGAGTGTTATACCCTGCACATAGGTTTACTTTTTTAAGAAACTCTTCACTTATTTTCCTATTAAATTTCAAATTTTTACATTTGATCCATAAGGTTAAATTTCAACATTCATAGATGTACTTTTTTTCATTATGCTAAATTTTTAGTTAATTCAACTCATATGATATGATTTTTTGCTTAAGTTTGAATGAATATAAATTTTTCAGACTAAAATATCTTCATTCATAGTTTCAAATTATTCTTTCATAGATGTCATATTTCTATAGGTATTTTTCTCTTTCTAATGTACGTGTTCTTCAGCTATCCATCTGATTGCTCTGAAATTGGGGCAAATATAAGAAGTCATGTTATTCGAGCCATAGTGAGTTCTCTATGTTCTTAAGGCTCTTTTGTAGCTATTTGTGATGAGTAGCTAAATATATTCAGCTCTGATGATCGATATCAGTCATGTAATTCTTGAGATCTATCATAACTTTCTTTATAAAAATCTATCTCAAATCACTTTAGATGAGCTCTCTTAGAGGACAAAACCAATGGGAGTTGAATTGCTGAGATTGAGAAACAATTTCAATTATGCGGCACCAAAGATTGGCACTAGTGATAGAACTCTATAGCAAATTGTGGAAACTCTACAACTCATGAGAATTTTCCACATCATGTTAGTAATAATATTGGAGATCAAAGTTGACACATTTACAAAATAATCCTTTGTTGTTATCTTCATGACAAATCTTGATATGAAGGGCTATTAAACCTTAATATCTTAATTAATATGGTTTTGGTAATTTTCTTGATTTATGCTTACCTATGCGCTTGAACATGTTCAATTAAAGTAAATCTTGTTATGGAAAAGCCAATTTTTCATATAGTTTTTTATGCTGCACATTTGAATATATGATCAAGAATGACGATTGAGATTTAGAGCAAGAGCCCCAGAAAAGTACATGAATTGGTATAATCTTATTGTTTTCTATGAATTAGAAAGAGTTTGTGCTTTTCTTAACCACCATCTAGTGTCTCCTATCGATAACATGTTATCCTTTAGCAGACAATTCACAATGTCTATGCTGAGATTTCGTTGCGAGTATTTTTCAATCAAGGGGTGCCCATTAGGCCAAGGTTGTTCTAACTTGTCTACACATGAAATAGTAGAACAAACAGTTGATAAACTTTAATAATATCATAGCCACACACCAGAAAAATAAAATAAAAAGTATAATGAATGATAATGATGGCAAAGAACTTGATAACGAATTATGGTTATTTCACAATATCTTTGAGGGAATCTTTATCACAAATTTAAATTATATTAAAAGTTGAACATCAAAAACACTAATAAAAGTTTTACTCTAGATGTTGGTTAAGAAGAGCGCCAATTCTTTCTAATTCATAGGAGACATTAAGATTACACCAATTCATTTCTTTTTGTGGGGCTCTTGCTCTAAATCAAATAATATTTCCAAAATGTCATTTGGCATCTACTCTGGTGGTGAAATCAAAATCCAATCCTCCAACATAAATTATTTTTCTGCCAATATACACAAGAAAAGTAGAGCAAGCTACTATCATCTAGGATGCAGTTACTTGACATAAATAAAAAAGTTAAGCCGGTTACTTTTGAAATTTTAATTTCTACAAAATCGATAAGTGAATAGTGTTATATTCATGTTTGGAAGCACACAACACAACTTCCAACTGTATCACTTTTAGCAGCTTTCCGCTCATCATATTGTTAAATTATTTTTCTTTCACCTCTACGACAGACTAAAATCCTTGAAGACTAAAAGAAACAATAAATCTCTATTCCTTTCTCATTCCGATAAGCAAATGAAACAATAAATTATATGATCAGTTGAGTTTGAGCAATTGCTTANCGCTCATCACATTGTTAAATTCTTTTTCTTTCACCTCTACGACGGACTAAAATCCTTGAAGACTAAAAGAAACAATAAATCTATATTCCTTTCTCATTCCGATAAGCAAATGAAACAATAAATTATATGATCAGTTGAGTTTGAGCAATTGCTTAAACTATGCACACTAATTTAATCATCTTAATTGTAATGTCTACGTATACACTAATTGCATGCCATGGTATTGCTGGTCAAGCCATTGGATGGTGTTAGCCCTTGCTCCCAAATAGAAAAGGTCAAAGATTTCAATAACAAAAATAAATTTAAAAAAATAAGAGAAACACACACACACACACCCTCATCATCCATAACCACCTCTGATAGATAACTGTTATGCATAGAAGGCTCAAATTGCATGTCTCGTCAACTCATTGCGAGGGAGAAGATTCCAAATGNAAAAAAAATAAGAAAAACACACACACACACACCCTCATCATCCATAACCACCTCTGATGGATAACTGTTATGCATAGAAGGCTCAAATTGCATGTCTCGTCAACTCATTGCGAGGGAGAAGATTCCAAATGCCCTCTTCAAGGGTGATGGACGATGTATGACGCGCCCGGAAAAAAGAAAAAAAGCTTACTAACAGGATTATATCATTGCTGAAATGCGTTCGCCGTAATGCTTCCAAAAATGAACTGAAAGCAGACCACATGATACTTATCTGAGGTCCATGCCAAAAATAAAAAATTTAAAAAAAAAANGTCGATGTATCTTTCGGTGGACCCCAGCTTTAGGAACCAATCAAAGAGTGGGATCAGGAACGGCTACATGGGCAACGCGGCTCGGTTTGCTACGGACTTATGCTGCAGTGTCAAATACGGTTTGCTGCGGAATATTGCGTCCGGTTTATTTTATTTTTATTTATTTTTTCTAACAGATCACGCTGAATGACCTTTTAGGTCGGGGCTTATAGTCAAAGCAGGGGGGGGCGGGGGGCCTTCCTGGAGACTAATATAAATATAATACACCAAAACCCTAACCCTAGCTCAAAGTTATTGGATGGATGGTATAGGTAAATATATAGACATTCCTTTAGTTAAATTTACATATTTTTTTAAAATATTTTGGTGCCTAAATCAAACTAATTTTATATATCACGATAAGAACTTATTTCAGCGAAGTTAATGTTAAGTTTTTTTTGTATTAAGGCTATTAAAAAATCGTTGTACGTGAATAACTCATATTTGATTCACTAAGGATTTGTTTGAAGTGACGGTGTGGTGTCGCACCACATTTTTTTATCTGTTTTTAAAAAAAATTGAGCTGAAAGTTGTGTTTTATCACCGATTCGGACTAAGGGTCTGTTTGGCGCCGCTTTTTTCGTTCGGCATGGCCCAATACAGCGAATGTTTACTGTTTGTCTCCCAACTTCGCGGCCAAACGACGCAAAAGCGGGCTAAAAGCCGGCCGCGGGATCGACTCCGCGGCCCCAGCTTTCGCGTCGCTATTTTTCCAAATTGCCCCCCGCGCGATCCTTTCCTCTCGTCATCTCGCCATCTCGCCATCTCGTCTGTTGTTCCCAACCAAAAAACTTCAGCCCCGAACACGGGTTCTCTCCTTCTCTTTTTTTCGCTCTCGCTCTCGCTCGCGTGCTTGCAAGATGAAGGATTCGCAGGCTATGTTGGTGCAGGAGCTGGTTCTGTACGCTGCTAGTGTTGCGCAATGCAGCCTCGTCCTCTTTATGGAGCTCTATCATCTCGACCCCAACTGCAACGCCTCCAAGAAAGCCCTCGCGCAGAAGAAGGAGATCGCAAAGCGACTCGGCCGCCCCTTCATCCAGACTAACCAATGCGAGGTGTCTAAACCCGTTGTTTGTTCTCTTGATTGTATAAATATATCTTGGTATTTTGGCCAATTAGGTTTCTTTCGCTTTGATGATTG
>JXCR01076869.1:31259-43046 GCA_002079205.1 Phalaenopsis hybrid cultivar
TTTTTTTTTTTTTTTTTTTTTTTTTTTTGTGAAACTTGATGGAAGTTAAATTGTAAGGTTTAAGTACTAAAATATATATATTGCTTGTTTGGTATGGTCAACAACTCAAAGTTCTAATTTGTATGAGAAGCAAATTTTTTAGATTCCTGTTCTCGTGCTTCATCAAATTGCTTGGTCATAATGTATGTTTTGGTTGCAAGTTTTTGAGGTGTTCTTTAATATAAACTCATGCGATTCTTCCTTGGTGGTGCATGATTTTCAACTTTTCAATTTTGTGTAGTGCAAAATATGATTTGGCTTGGAAGAGCTTTGGCACTCCAATGGCAACTCATTTATGCAAAAGTAGATATATATTTGAAATGGGGCACTTGGTGGAAGAACCGTGATCCTTATGCTCATGCATGAGAAGCTATATTGATAATCTTTTGATAAGCTTTCAGAAATTTGTGTGTTATAAATGTAAGTTTTCGATGGAGGGGAAATCAGTTGTGAAACATCTGAAATGTTCCATACATTTGATATGCTTTCAGAAATTTTCACTCTGTTTGAAGGTAGCTATTGTTTATTCTGTAGAGTTCCTTTGTTTCCTCTCATTATCACATTTGATAGCTACAACCACATATATCCTGTGAAACACTGATGTTGTTGATTGTAATTCTATTTTTATTGATAAGACCCCTTCCTATTGTAATGTTTGGTGCTTCTCCCATCAATAAGGAGGCTTAGCCCTTCATTTCATTATTGTAAGACAAAAGACAATTTTGTTTATTCCGTTGTTTTATTTTGTTCAGTTTGCTGACCGGGAACTTTTGTTTCTTGGATGCAAATTATATTTTTGTGAAGTTTTGCTTTGAAGGGGTATATGGGCCAAATTCATGATGATTTCTATTGCTTCTGATGTTGTTCATACTGATTATTGGGTTGAAATGTGAATATTTCAGACAAGGGTTTTTATGTGTTGCTCATGGAGGTAATGAAAACATATTTTTCAAACTGAAGTCTTCTACCATACAAAAATTTGAAGAGTTCGTTCATACTTTCATACAAGGGTGTAAGCTCTGCAAAATGGTTGTACAATGCAGATTTGATCTCCAATTTGGAGTACATCAATCTGAATGACTTAATTTGTGCAGGATTTGATGGCAGTGCAAGAGTTAATTTATCTTTAATGCTATGAAAGATTTGGTTTAATTTTAAGAAACTTTGTTGTTTTCATTGGAAGGTCTTCTCAAATTGGTATCATTTTTATATATAAAGTTGGTTTCCTTGTCGGTTTTTTGCTGCTACTAATGAATTATCAGTGGTGAGATTGAACGTCTGTCAATGATTTGAATGTTGGTTGTAAAAAAAGCTGATGTCTAGTTTTGAATACAGAAAAAAAATGGAGTAATTGAATCAATGGTTTTAAAGTTCCACAACGGCTAATGGAAAGCTGATGTTTTTTAAAGATTTTTTAGGCTAAGAAATAGTGTTGCTGATTCAAATCTAATGTACATATAGTTGATGCATTCATCCGATCTTCTTTTCAGAAACATAAACGTGGCACAGATGGTTGTTAAGCACGATGATTATCATGTTTCTTTGTATGGTTATTTTATATTTGGAAGTTTTACATACCAACCACTTAATTCCTAAGCATTTACGTATTTAACATCCAAACTTCAAATTTTGCTTATATATGAAAGATATACATACTAGGCTTTGAATTTTGCTTTTGTGAATTTATAATTGTGTTGTGAACTATGCTTATCTTCATGAATTGAATACATTGAATTTTTCTTTAATTTGCGCTCTCTGTAAAGTTAAGTTTAGGTGTAAAGTGAAGATTTACATACCAACCATATGGGTGGTATAAATGAAAGAATTGGGTAGTATAAAGGTATAAAGTGAAGTTTAGGTGTTATATATGTAAAAACATTGGAATTGGAGGAAGTTTCAATGTTTATTCTAAATGCATTACCATGAAGTTTTCAATGTTTTTTCTAATGCATTACCATGAGCTTCCATGCCTTAACGTCCAACTTGCTTTGGATTTGCTGAAACATGTGGCATACGAGGCTTGATTAAGAGAAAAATGCACCAATTTGCTGTGAAAATAAGTGCTGAGTTTGTAGAAGAAGGTATAGTTGATGATGTTATTACTGTGTTTCCTTCTTGGTTGCTAAAGCTTTTACCTCTCGTGTCTCCTTTACTTCAAGAGCTTCTCTTTATTATAAATGAAATTTTAAGCATCTCTGTTGTTATTAATTCTGCTTGTTGTGAATAATTATTTGGGGAAAAGGAGGAAAATATTTAGAATATCAATTTATTATTTTTTTTTAATGGCCAAGGCATTGAGGATGGACTTGTGAGAAGCTTATTACTCCTCAGGCAATCCGAAGACAACCATGTTATGAGACAAGGGTGTGAGCTCTGCAAAATGAATGACAAGGTTTATGTGTTTCCATCGTTAGAGGTGCCTATCATTTCTTCAGCCTCTTCATTTGAAGATATGTAAATACATAAAAATTGTGCTCAATCTGCTCTTCTTTGTTTTAATTAATGTAATCTTTACTTTCATCTTTTTTTTTGAAATATGCAAAATAATACCATGATTTTAATGTAACATTTGTCTATTGTTTACTATTGCATTTTATTATGCGACCCAATTCTTTCGTAAGACCTTCAAAGTAATATGCAAATATTCATAAAACTTTAAAGTTTATGTGTTAGATATGTAAATATATAAGATTGTGTTGCATATGTGTTTTAATTCCCAAGCAGAAGTTGTTAACACTTTGGGTTCTTACCGAAGTTCCAAAATTTTGATTGTTATACTCTTCTTTTCAACAGTTTTACCAAACAGGGGCAGTATGGTCTTTTTTTTCACAAACAGTTGTCTGACAGCTGGTTTGACACAACTGCACCAAACAGACAACCAGCTTCCCCGCAGCAGATTCCTCGGGCAGCGCAGATGCAACTGAAAAGCTAAGAAGCTGCAGCTGCCCCAAACAGAGCCTAAGTGTGGTGGCTGCTAGAAAGTCACGGCATGATTTTTTTTTTAAAAAAAATTATAATAATCATCACAATTTTTTGAACAACAGTTTTACAACTACTTCAAACAGCAGTAGTCAAACACTGAGAAATGCTTATTCAATTTGTTAGGTAAATGATATGATAATAAACAAATACTTTGAGCTTATTTTGTCAATGTGATAAGCACAATAGTCTATTGTATGATGATTTTCAACTCATTTTTTGCTTGAAATAATTAAATGAAAATCATATCTCACTATTTTTTTTTCTATGATTATTTTGTAAGGTCAGTGAATGATTTAATAAAAGGATTTCTCAAACAAAGGATTTAAATCCATCGGTTGAGCTTCAAATCCTTATGCATCTAAAATCATCTCATTCATTATTTGACATGTCCCATTCTTGAAACTTGACCTCTGATCTTACAAACTTACATAACCACAATCTAGCATTCTTAGTTCTTAGTTCTTACCATTAACTCTTATTATTTCACAAATCTTGCTAGTAGTTTCTCTATCTCTCTCTTTCCTTAGTTGCTTAAATTGTCTATTCCTCTTATTTTTTACACTATTTTCGCTTTCTCTATGCTATTAAGAGAAGCCCTAGCCAACCAATTGCTTATTAATTTTATTAGTATATTATTGGCATTAATCTCAAGCTCATCGGTTGTCTCTCTGCCGTCGTCGTCGCACTGTCGAACTTATATGTTGTTGTTGTTGTCGTGGAGTCGCCAATTTGTTCATTGTTAGATTGTCTCCCTTCCCGAATCCTTTCAACTCATACCATGTCAATGGGTACAAGAAGGGAGAAGTCGGGGAAAGCAAGTCAAATAATAATGAAAACAAATAAATTTTAAAGAAGATTTCATAATGAATTTGTTGTTGTCAAAGAATCATTATGAAAGCATCATACCAAACATTTCAGGTTTGTGTACCTGTTATGGGGTTCACAACTTCTTATAGGGACAAGTCTTTATAGTTAATTGCATCATAAATAATCCACAATTATTTAAGAAACCTTCCAATTAAGGTTTAGATTGGCTTTCAGAAAGTTCAAAAAATGTTGTTAAGGCAGGGAGTGTCAAGTCCTATCCAAAGGGTAGTAGATTCCACACTATCCTAAAGTTTGTTTAGTTGATATTCATCCTTTTGATTCATGTTTTAAGTGGCTAAAATGATCGTCCTACAAAATAGAGTTAGCATACCCTATAACGTTAAAGAAAATCTAGGATGACAATCATCTTATCTTTAACAACCCTGCAAAATAAAAGTTAACAAAAAAGAAATTTTATGTATTTATTTTTGTTTGTTGAGTTTTAAATTTTTAGATAATCCAGTCAAGATGTACATGACTTCATCGTCACAGGGTAGTTGAATACCTTGATCTACTTAGTCTGAAAGGTAGTAACACCATGACCAGAAGATTCTTGTTAACAACCACGGATTGCATCGTTCAAGAAATCTTCGTAGACCAAAGCGTACTGGGTTTAATTTGCGTTCAGTGACATTTGTTCATTAGGGATTCATTTAAGTTTTAATGTCTTTTTATGGATTTTAGGGGTTGAAAATTTTAGGTTGCTTAAGACTTATTAGCCGATTAATTTTTGTCAATTTTTTATTTGTTTTATGTGGGATGACCCGATCAAAATGTCATGGTTTCGTCGTCTCGAGGCATTAAGGTTTGCAGTTTGATTAGCGAAAGTGATTAGAAGATATTTTGTTAGCAATCATGTGTTACCTCCTCCAAAATATCCTCTCAAGCATAATTACATTTTTAGGTTCAAGTTTTAGTTTTAATGTTTTTTAAGGTAGATTTTAAGTCATTTAGTACCTTAGTCAAAGGTATTCACGACCGAGGTAAATTGTGATTTATTTTCTCATATTGATAAATAAAACCCTATTTAACCTTCAATAACTTGGCTTAAGCTTAATTCTTAGAATAATTCAAGTTGAGTTGAATTAATCTAAAGAAGGATTTTCAAGTTATTCAAATTTAACCTTGATTAGGTTAGTTGTCTTTCAAATTATCCTCAAGCTTAATTGAACATAATAAGATTGACCTCAATTAATTTAGGCTAATTACAATCAAACTAATCAGATTAGCTTGGGGAGACTTGGGTTCAAACAACATTAAACTTAAGTGAAAGTTTAAGTTAACTTAGACTTCAATTGTGCTTTAAGTCTGGGTATGAATTAAATCAAGCATAGACTCAAAGTTCATTTAAGCTTGAATTTCAGTTCCATTGTGGATAACCCGAGTTGAGTCAAGTTTTTGAAATGATTCAATTGAATTGGGTTAACCGGAGTTGAGTCTGCTTAACCTTATAGTTCAATTGAAAAGAATCTAAAAACGAGCTAGATTCCTTAAGTCCAAGTTAAGTTGGATATAGGTTAGGCTGGACCCAAAGGAACTTATGTTGGTGTTGAATTTAAGTTGGGTCTAAGTTAGTTTAAACTTAATTTTAAATTCAACTTGGACTAGAGTTCGTGTGGATGAGACTTAATGTTTTAAGCTCGATGTCAGTTGAACATAAAATTAATTAAGTTTGATGTAGAATGGGTTTAGAGTTGAAATTAAGCTAAGTTTAAGGTAAATTAGACTTAGAAGCTTAGTTTTAATCAAGTCTAATTTAGTTAAGATTTAGTTAGATAATTAGGTCTAATGTATGTAAGACCTAATTCTTTGTTGATTTAACTAAGTCTAATGTGATTTAAACTTAGTTAATTAATTAGGTTTTTAAGTCTAATCATGCACACTAGCTACTTTCCTAAGATTTACTCTTTCAGAAGGTCATTGAAAATTTTTAGTGGTCATCTATTTAATTAAAGAGTAAGCCTCGTCAAATGGCTTGGACATGTGTGAACCACCAGCTATAACATCAACAATAAACTAAGAGATATTACTAAAACATTGTAAGAAGTCTAAATAATTAATTAATTGGGCAGAGCATGATGTGGGCACTTCCTAAGAAGTTCCTTAAATCATTTACATGCCTCATAAATCGACTCACCTCCTAACTGGCAAAATGAAATAATATCTTTCCTAAGTTTAACAATTTTTTAAGGTGGGAAACACTTAGGTAGGAATTATTGGGTTAAGTCACCCTAAGTCCTAATTGATCCAATTGTTAATGAGTTCAATCACATTTTAGCTTTATCCCTCAAGAAAAAGGGAAAGATCCTAAGTCTAACAGATTTATTTGACACACCATTATAATGAAATGTAGTGCAAAGTTCTAAAAAACTTGCTAAGTATAAATTTGAATCCTCAGACAGGGTTCCCACAAAATGATTGTTTTGCACCGTTTGGATAATAGCAGACTTCCCTTCAAATGTGCTAGTTTCTACGACAGGTGTTTAAATACTTAAGTGAATTTCATCTGTCGTAGGATTAGTGTAATCCCTTAATGGTCTATGCGTGTTACGATATTCATTAATTGGTAATTGATTATCTAAATTGTTTTGTTGAATGTTCAACATTTCTTCTACAAGTTAGTGAAGTCTTTTTCTTTTTTTAATTTTCCTAATATTACTATCTAGTTCCAAATCGCAGGGTACAAGTCCTACACCACATATTCACTTACTAAAGACTAACTAGTAAGTTTATCATAAACACACTAATATACAAAAAAAAAAATTACAAATTTTATTTCTTTTTCAAACAAACAAATACTTACTCAATATGACTACACTACACTTTTCCAAATCTAAGTCTAATTGATTCAACTAAAATTCTTCTAAGTTAACTACACCGAAGCTCCCCGCAATGACGCCAAAAACTTGATACCTTCCCGGTTCAGGTTCACTTGCACACAGGGGTTTCACGCAAATATACATATCATATCAGTAATATAAGATTTGTGTCGATCCCACATAGAGTGAGGCAGTTACACTTAAGAAAATTTCTGGCTTACTAGGTTTACTTCTTAGCCTTAAAATAAAATAAATTTTTGTTATAATTACCAGTCCTATCAAATTACCAATAATCTCACTGGTTTACTCCTAAAGCAATTCTACTAAATATAATTAAGCTGGTGAAATTCAAGATATAAAGCTACCCTCTCTTGCAATGATCTAAGTGGTGCGCATAAACAAAATATTTTGAATTGCAAATGTGGCTAGTTATAAATAGAAGTAATTATATTCTTTACCCTCTCCTGAGTGCATACAAAAATTTTATTAAACTGACTTAATTCCTTAAACCCCAGTTTAAACCCATCAAAGATTATTTCCTTAAACCCCATTATAAAGCTACCCTCTCTATGAACTATTTTTGTTTCACCCACTCGTTTGATGTAAATATTGTAATTACTCCTCCCAAGTCATTTTGGATCATAGTGAATTTTAAATAATTCGTTACATTAAACATTAAAAACCAATTTTAAAAGCATTCTACTATTCATGCACAACCTACATATTCATCACAAGAAAAAAGAAAGAATAACTACTCACAACGCATGGAAGAAACAACACAAAACATGTTTTAAATAAAGCAAATCTACTAGAATTGTGATTATAAAAAAGTAAAATACAAATGGTGCATAATACTTATCTTTTTCCCTTTACAAAATTGTTGTAAATGTGTCCTCAAAGGATCTCCCATTCCTTGCTGCAATGCTTAGAATCTCCTCTCTAATATAGTTCTCAATCATCATCCATATCTCAATATAATAATCAAAGAAAATACAAGTTACTACCCTAAGAACTCCTAAGAATTTCCCTTAGGATTTATGCAGCACTTAAACTTCTTCTTCTCTCTTCTCTTCTATTTTACTTCAACAAATACACCAATATATGTTTAGCATAACACCCATAATTTGTGAAGAAAACTACTGGAACTGCCCCAGTCATTTTTGGCAACTAGGTGCAAAGCTCTTTACCTGGTTGTCAAGGTTTTGGCATCTCGGAACCCAAGTTGGTGGCGCCAAGGTGCTCTGCTGCAATTCCTTCGTTCCCAAAGGTTGGCGCTTAAGCGACGGTCACTTGGTTTTCCCTTGGCTTCATGTCACCTTTAGTTTGCTCTATTTCTTCTCCACTTCGTTCCAATTCTACTACATGTTGTACCTACAAGAGAAACACAAAAAATATTTTTTAAGTACAATTTCATCCATAAACAGGTGCAAAAGAGAAAGAAAAATAAGCATGTTTTATGTCATATCAACATCCTTGTCATTTCAACAAGTATAAGTCTCACCTTTCGGAGCTCCAATTGATAGTCATAGGATAGAGTTTTCTTACTTTGACCTTAGAGCTACTGAGGTCCCTCATGGATGATGTAATTCACAGATTGCTAATCTGAGATATCTAAAAGTTTTGGGTATTACCTTCAAGACTGGGTAGACTTAGCATCCTAGTGGCCTGAGATGATGGGTCTGTAGTACCCCGACTTAGCTACCTCTACGTTGTAGGATTACTCCACCCTCCTGTTGTTGAGTCCTTTTGAGCTTTGTTGCTCCTTGATTTTGTTGATATAATCTTGATGGCCCAATGTCGATGAGTTGTCATCGTTTGGGATACGACAAATTGTCATCTGTCTTTATGAACCATACGTACTTTGATGTATTGAGAAATCATCATCAAAATGATTTAGGTTATTCCGTGGGCTCCGTATACCTATGAGCTGCTACACACTTGGGATGCGAGAGACTCACTCTCTACCCAATGGCTTAGCAAGAGTTTTGAAGCATACATGCATTCACACATGGTATAACCTTCATTTAATGACCTATTTTCTCGTTTCTATGATAATATAAAGTGAAATCCTTTTATCGAGAGTATTCTTGGGTATTTCTTATGATGTAATTAACCAAGCGGGATATGCTCCCTTGGGAATGCTCTTGATCCAAGAACATACACTTACACTTGAATCCCTAGTTGTGGGTAGTTTACATAGGCATTCTTTAGCGAATATTGGTCCATGGTGCCTTTACCCGATCTTGTTTGGGCGAACATGTTTGACCTATCATTGTGAGGTTTACCACACGTAAGTTCTCCATGTTCTTTCTCTATTTATAGACTTTGTCGTATGTCCATTCTTTTTTGGTTTCTCTCTTCTTCAGATCATTTATATGATCTAAAAAAGAGATTTATTTGGAAAAGAGAAATATACGACGATTGACAAACTGACAACTCTTTAAAAAATAAAAAGAGAATGGTATGAAAACATTCATGATTCTCAAACCTCTGAGGAAACAGGTTGGTCTGAGTTTTGAACTAGAGGAGGGCAGTGGGCCATTGATTCTGGCTTAGTTTCTGATGTCAGGTCACTCTTCGTGCTAGGAAAATTTAGGAAGATATTGGTTCTTCAGCTCCCCTACAGGAGTCATCACGAAGCATGAGAGTTGGCCCTGTTGAATGATGACCTCATCAGCCTAGCCTACTCTATCGACATTATCTCTGGAACCTACATATAAAATTTAAGAAAAAGGAATAGAAGAAAATATAATTATTTCTTCAACCCTGAGGGCATTTTAGCATCGTAGCACTATAAGCATCGTAAAAAATTGTGTAATAATATTCTACTCGGAGGCTGAAAAAACTATGTTCAAGAATAATCATGTGCTGAAGGAGGTATTCTCCTTACTTCTTTGTTACTTTGGACTAACGAACTGGGACCTATCATACTCTCACTTTTCATGCGACGATGTTGGGGATCTAGTGCATCTTCAAGGTAGCATTTCCTCTAATTGGGGCTGAAAACACTAAATAAAGAGGGAAAACTATAAATATGTGAATAAGTGGGCTAAAAAATATATAGATCCAATAAGTATATATAAACTTCATGGAACTGAAGCGCAAAGCAAGAGTTGTGGCATTAAATTGGCCATCATAAATTATATTAATCAAGTGTTGTAGTGTTAAGTTATAGAGCTATGGCACTACCCCTTGGTTGAGTTTATAACTTTCAAAATGACAACAATGAGATCTGAAATCATAATGGGGAACCACAGTAATTGAACCTAGAGTCATAACACTATAAAGACGCTCCACATACCATTGTGAACGTGTCGCTTTGTGTGCATGGTAGGGACTTTATAAGTAGAGTTGCGGTGTTGCACCCTATCTAATAAGTTTGAGCTTTGCCACCCATGGGGAGCGCATATATGTCCTTAAGGTGTATAAATGAGTGTGTTGGCTTCTAAGTGAACTAACGAGTGGTGCCAACAATAGTGGTTTAGTCATGGTAGTAGCCCAATGATGGTAGTTCAGCACAATGGTGGCTCAATGAAGGCGGCGTGCATGGCAACAACCTGATAATGGTTGTCCAGCAACAGTGGTCTAGTTATGGTCCAATGATGTCGATGGAGCAATGATGGTGATAGTAGAAGTTAGAGATGATAATCAAGCTATAATGTATTGGCGGAAATAATGTTGTTGGTCAAGTGATCATAGTTCAAAAAAAGGCAATTTCTGTGATAATGATTTTGACAGCCAAATTATAGTGATCCGTTGGTGACATTGATGTACAATAAGTGTGACGACAATCGAATGATAACAATCTAGCACCATGGTGGCCATCGACACTGTCTTCAGACCACTGTTGCCCGATCACCACCGCTTCAGTTGGACTATCATCATTGTGCCATAAATATTTTCGAACCACTACTACCCGACCACCACCGTAGCTACTATCAGATCACTGACATTGGGTCATCGGTGCCGACACTAACGATGACACTGACATCAAATTTTATGACGCAGGATCTCTATTGTCTGTCTTCCTTTACAACAGTTAAGTTCTCACCACTTTCCCTATGTATTAAAGTGCCGATGAAGTCTTATCACCTACATCAATATGGTGAAATTTTTTTCATTTGAGCTATACCTCATGACTTTCACCCTTTCAAATTTCCCACATAAATCTCGTGATCTCCCCTTTATCAGCCCTTTATTTATCCATGCGCGTGCTGAATTATTATATGATGTTAAGACGTTAATATATCGCTCTATCATCATATATTCTTCCAACACGCAACATACATAATACACATTATATGAAAATTGGTGTAAATGAAATTTTAATCTGTTTGGTCATGCACAAATCTACACGCAATATTTTTGTTTAAATATTCTATAATTAAATTTAAGACCATATAAAATCTAATCTTGATGACCATATAATTTTATTGACTGTTTCACATGCACTTATCATCATCATTAGTAATTCGACCTAACTCCAAATAAGCTAAAATTAAGTATTTGGAGAATAGCTGAAAACCCTAGAATATTAATGGATGCAAATCTTGCTTGCTTGTGGTCAAATAAAAAACTCTCAAGAAGATAAATCTTACAAGCCACTAATCACTTGAGTTCAGATGTATTCATTATTCACATCAAAATACAGCTTATGAGAAATGTGTGTTGCGAACGTAAATTCCCTTTAAAATAGTGATAATTGTCAATTAAACAGCCACTTGCTATTGGTTAGCTACAAATTTGGAAGCCAGCTAAGAAGTCTAACAATCAATGAATTTTTTTTTTCTTTTTTTTTTTCTTTCATGCTTATAAGATGCTAACTAAATATAGAAATAAAAAAAATAATATTATTATTTTTATATTTTTTTGGGATTTCAATCTAACAAGAAAGCGCGGCAGCAGCAGCAGAACAGACGGGACGATTGTTATTTGGGGAAGGGAACAGGTCCGGTTTGTTTCGGAGCGGGGTTCTTCATCTCCTCTTTCGTGTGGGTCCCACCACCAGCTTAGTGGGACCCACTCGGGAGGAGAACCCCGCCGGTAGTCCTCCCTCCCTCCGATTTTCTTATTAAAAATG
>JXCR01076869.1:58290-86770 GCA_002079205.1 Phalaenopsis hybrid cultivar
AAAAAAAAAAAAAAAATCACACAAGCTTTCATCTGCATTCTGCGTGTCCTCGTTATATCCCATTGTGTCTACGCCATGTTGAAGCCCAATTTTACAATAAAAAATTCCTGACAAAGTTTGTGACTTGTTGGAACTTTGTTGGTGTCCAATATAGACATAGAGGCCATTCACAAACATCCATGCTTCATAGAATAAGAGCATTGNCGAGCCAAACCTGAGTCGAACACCAACACATTGTTCACAAGCCGATTTCAAACACGAGCTAAACCTGAGCCCGCTCTATTGGGAGATTATATTCTAAGTAGGGAAATTTACATATCTACCATACAGTTTGTAGGTATTTACAAATATAATACCATAAATTAAATATTTATATTTAAAACACTTTAAGGACATAAATATATGCATGAAATGTAATGTAATTGTCAAGATTTGAGGGTCATGATTGTAAATATATAAGAATTGTATGGTATGTTCGTACATAAATTCCCCTCCTAATNTGAGCCAAACCTGAGTTTAACACATTGTTCACAAGCCGATTTCAAACACGAGTTAAACCTGAGCTCGCTCTATTGGGAATTATATTCTAAGTAGGGAAATTTACATATCTACCATACAGTTTGTAAGTGTTTACATATATAATACCATAAATTAAATATTTATATGTAAAACACTTTAAGGACATAAATATATGCATGAAATGTAATGTAATTGAAGATTTGAGGGTCATGATTGTAAATATATAAGAATTGTATGGTATGTTCGTACATAAATTCCCCTCCTAATTATTCCATGAATCTATAATCTTCATTCTCCATTAATGGCATTATGGAAGGCGAGGAAAGGAACGGGAAGAATGGTGCGGCTGAAGTTGATGGCGAACAGAAGGGCGGCAAAGTGCCAGACAATGAACACATTGCACAGCATGCAAACCCTAGCAAGAGTTCAGGCACATGTCAGAGAAAGAAAAATGAGATTGTCAGAAGAGAACCAGGCTCTACATAAGCAGAAGCAGCTCAGACGTGAGAAGGAGTTAGAGAAATTAAAGGTAGTTTTTTTGTGTATTTATTTATTTTTATTGCTCTCATATTATTTAAAATTGTTTTTAAAAAAAGGAAATTTACATAGGTACCACATAATTCTTATGAATTTACAGGCTTAGCAGCTAAAGGTTGATGTNAGAGTTAGAGAAATTAAAGGTAGTTTTTTTGTGTTTTTATTTATTTATTTATTTATTTTTATTGCTCTCATATTATTTAGTTTTTTTTAAAAAAAAGGAAATTTACATAGGTACCACATAATTCTTATGAATTTACAGGCTTAGCAGCTAAAGGTTGATGTAGATAAGACCTATGAATAGAAAGATGTATTTGACTTTTGTAAATTAGTAAAAATGATATTTGTTATGAATGTAAATATAAAAGTTTAGATATTAGATATGTAAATACATAATTGTGATATGTGGGTATTTACATACATGCCACCTAATTCCTATGTGTTTATATAGACATTATCTAAACTTAATTTTTTACATTTATATCATCCAAATCTTTCATATTGCATAAAAAGTGAAATGCATATTTTCAGGCATGAGTATGTAAAATTAGTGTTATATGAAAGATATCTAACTGCATGACAATTGAGTGGAAATATCCTTAACATGAAATGAAGTTTGTGCTAGTTATTTTAGATATTTTACATGTGAAAGGTTAGAACAAGTTGGGAAGAGTGGCTAAAATAACAATTTTTCAATGACTAAAATAAGATGTCAAGGAAACAAAGGAAGAGTTTAGAATTTGTTATTAAAGGAACGGTTGGATGGAGTTTGGTGTAGGCGAACGGTCCTGATTGGACTGATTGTCCTTTTCGGTTGGACTGCTGCAAGGAGGTGGAGCCAAGGCCTTTACATTTTTTTGGTTGGGTTGCAGTGGGGAATTGTAGCCTTATTTTTTACATTTCCCTTCAAATTGATAGTGTCAGCTGACACCATTAGTTTGCTTATGAGTTGCTGAAATCTGAAATTGGGAAGAGCTTTGGTTAGAACATTGGCGAGTTGCTCTTGTGATGAGATGTGATGAAAAGTGAGTTGTTTCTTCTGAATGCAGACACGGATGAAGTGACAATCAACCTCAATATATTTCGTTCGAGCGTGGAGGACTGGATTGTTGGCAATTGCAATGGCAGAGATGTTGTTGCAATAAATATGGTGGGTTCATGTTGAGGAGTATTAAGATCAGCCATAAGACGGTGAATCCATCCTATATCTGCTGCAGCAGATGCGAGTGTCCGATATTAAGCTTCGACGGAGGAACGAGCAACAGTGGCTTGCTTCTTAGCGGACCAAGATATTGCAGTTTTGCCGATGGAAGCACAGTAACCTGATGTTGATTTATGGTCAATTGGATTTCCAGCCCAATCAGATTTGGAGTATGCCATGAGATGGAGTGTGGAGCGGTAGATGGGAATTCCAATGTAGTTGGCGGCATTAAGGTAACAAAATATGCATTTAAGTTGTGTACAATTATGTGTGGTGGGTTGCTGCATATGTTGAGCGGCAAGGTTGATGACAAAAGCTAGATCGAGATGAGTGAGAGTTAGATATTGCAATGAGCCTACAATTTGGCGGTAGAGTGTTGGATACAACCAATTGAAAGATGGGCCATTGATGGTGGAGTGTGATGGTGATGAGTATTCAGACAGTGGGAAGCTTGGCAACAAGACTGAAGATTTCAGTATAATCAATGTTGTGTTGCTGTTTGTAGCCTTGAGCTACCAAGCGGGCTTATAGAGCCGTTAGGCTTGGGTTTGGTTCAATACGTCCATTCAGACCCAAGGATGTTGTGATGTGGAGAGGGTAGTATTAAGATCCAGGTGCCTTGGGATTGAAGCGATTAGAATTCAGTGGATAGCATCCCACCAATGGGGATGTTTGACTGTGGATCAGCAAGAGGACGCTTCAGATGTCACTTGCTGAGTAAGATTGAGTATTTGACATGGTTTAAGATGACCAGTTTGGAAGCGGGTACGCATGGGATGGGTTGATGTTTGAGGGAGTTGTGGGATGGGTTGTTTAGTTGGTAGGGATGAAGGAGGGGAAGAATGAGTTATGGGAGCTGATGGTTTGAGTTGGACTGTAGGGGAGCTGATTGGTACTGGTGCAGATGTAGAAGGTGTTTTCGTGGCGATCATAGATGCAAATGATAGAAGTAGAGGAGGCTGTGTTGGGAAGGTGACTTTTTGTGGTTTGGGTGGGGATTCATGGGAGAAAGAGAAGATTTGTTCATTGAAGAGAACATGGTGAGAGATATAGATTTTGTGGGAGATTGGATCTAAACATCAGTATTTGAAGGGGGTGCGTAGCCAATAAAAACACATGGAGTGGAGAGTGGAGCAAGGTTTCTATGGGTGTATGGTTTTAGCCACAGATAACATAGGCATCCAAAGACTTTGAGATGGTTGTAAGATGAGACACTTTTGTTGTGAAGAAAATAAATCCAAGTATAGTGAGTAAAGTCGTCAACAAAAAGTAAGTAATATTTGTAAGCTTGGGTGGAAGAAGTGGGGGAAGGGCCCCATACATCGGAGGGAATTAACTCTAGTGGAAAAGATGACTTAGAAGTGGAAAGTGAAAAGGAGGCTTATGACTGTTTGCTACATGACATGAGTTACTATGTAAATATTTGAGGAAAGGTCTTAAACATGAGAATCTGGATGCAATGATGGATTGCTTTCTCCTTGAGGGATGAACAAATCGTTGATGCCAAATTTGTGGAGTGTGGTTGGCGAAGACGAGCAAAATCCATGGAACGTTGCAAGTGGCAAGGGGGTTGCACTAGGTAAATGCAGCGAACGCAGAGGCCGCAAAGGATTGTTTTGTTAGTCTTGAGATTAGTGATGTGGTACCCATCAGATTTGAAGTTAAATGCGCAAGAGTTAGCTTGAGTTAATTTGTGAATAGAAATAAGATTGTATGCGAGTTTTGGGATGTGATGAAGATTAGGAGACTAGGCTTACATAGTGGGGTTGGGAGAATTGCCCTATATGAGCAATAGGGAGTTGTTGTCCGTTGCCAACTGATATGGTTTTGTGATATTCTAGGGCATTGTGAAGATGAATTGATTCAGATGTCATATGCTCGGTGGCGCCACTGTCAATGTATCACTTGTTGCCCAAAATTTCTGCAATGTTGGTCAGGAGGGCTATTGGAGTTTGATAGAACTTGTCATGTCGGTACCAGTAATTGAATGCTTCGTGTCCATTTTTGAGATAGATTTGGCAAGTTGGAATCATAGTTGGGGCGGGATGAAGAAGCATGCTTGTTGCCTCTTGTGGATGATGAGTTGCCTCGATTTCTGCCACAACCTCGGGTGGCAAATAGTGCTGTGGCATTAGATTGTTCCTTTAGTGCCTCATTTGCAAGATTTATTTCTTCACTGCACAATAATGTGTGGAGATCGTCCAAAGAGGTTGGATTAAGATTGGTACGAATGGCCATCTTGAATGCATGATCGGTAGGGGGTAGGTCATTGAGGGTGTGATGAAAAACATCCTCTGGGTTGAGGCTCCAGCAGCAGCAAGAAATTCTACCTTTGTCTTGACTTCTGAAGGATATTGGTTCATGGTTTTGTTTGCCATGCTTAGGTTACGAAGCTCGTTTCTCAGCTGGATGATGCGAGAGCGATTGGATGACTGAGGGCGTCGCTCTACAGTATGCCATATGTCGTGGCAAGTTTCTAGCATAGAATTAAAGGTGATAAGCTTGAGTAGAGGGCTGCCACTAATTTGATTTACTAGCATCCATTTTAGGAAGTCGGGATTGGGGATTACTGTTCCGTTCTCTTCTGTAATGTGCCGAGGAGGGCATAAGCAGGGTACATAAAAAAATGTATCATAGCAAATGCTTAAACTGATCAGAGACAAGTGCTTCACTCTATGTTCTCTCTCTCTCTCTCTTTCTCTCTCACCTTTAATTCTTGGCTCATATTTTAATCAGTACATAACAAATATTCTGTCATCATCACAGTTGGCAGAGGATTGGGTTGATAGTCCGCACTCAAAGGAACAATTTGAAGCTAAACTACAGAAGAAAGAAGAGGCTGCTATAAGAAGAGAAAGAACACTAGCCTACGCCTACTCGCATCAGGTGATATGATCCTTTATCAATTGCATCTAAGCAGACAAAATCACAAAATCAACAGGTTTACACAAACAAATTTGCATTTTTTTATATCAAAAGTACTGATTAAAAATCATACCTTGATTCCTTCCAAATCAGTGGAGGAGCAATTCTTCCAGGTCTAAGAAACCAGCTTTCATAGATCCCAAGCAACAGTGGTGCTGGAGCTGGCCTGAGCGCTGGATGTCCGCCAGGCCATGGGAGCTCAGCCAAACCCTCTTCATCTCCGGTAAAGATTATCGCCCCAGAGGCTTAAATTACAAAGCAGCATCATCTCGAGTATTCAGCCGACATGCGCCTTCCACGCCATCCTCAGTTGCGTCAAATGATGATATGCGACGCNCAAAGATTATCGCCCCAGAGGCTTAAATTACAAAGCAGCTTCATCTCGAGTATTCAGCCGACATGCGCCTTCCACGCCATCCTCAGTTGCGTCAAATGATGATATGCGACGCTTGTTGGGCTTTCAGACGGAACAGCATAGGAGAAGGCACAGCATTGGGAGCTCGCTTTGTTTTGGAGATGTTGAGAGGAAGATGACTAAGTCGCGGNCATTTACACAGATGGTACTGGAATATGAAAGATCGGGTCTAAATTAGCGCTATTACTATTTTTGTAAAAGTGAAAACAATGTTTTGTGAAGGAGAAAAATTTGTGTACTTAAGACGTACACAGCGCTGCGTAAGTCGGGGAGGTTATTCAAAGGGTATTGAAGGTTATATCCGTGTTATACCCCCTGTAACCTACTTATACCTTATAGTAAGTTTCGTGCTTTCAGTTTTCATATTCTTGTAGGTGACAGGTATGTTACAGGAAGATTACAGGGGGTATAACACAGACATAACTCCTTAATACTCTCTGAATAACCTCCCTGACATACGCAACACTGCGAATTTTTCTCTTTGTGGAGAGGTTTTAAAGCACTAAAAATTTATGCATGTAAATATGAGAGATGTAAATACAAAAGAATTGTGTGCTAGCTATGTAATACATCTTTTCATGCATATCATGCATATGTGAATAAATCGGTATGTTTGTAAAAATTAAAGTTTAGGTGTCGGATATATAAATATATAGGAATTGGGTGGTATGTATGCAAATCTTTCAATATAGGAGATGTTATCTCCTAACCTCACTGGTGCGGTTCTCCCTGGATTCAGAATTGAAGAATTTCTTAACTGCAGAAAGCCACTTCTTTCCCATCTTCTCTCCTTNGTCTTCTAACCTCACTGGTATGGTTCTCCCTGGATTCAGAATTGAAGAATTTCTTAACTGCAGAAAGCCACTTCTTTCCCATCTCCTTTCCTTGCTAACAAATGAATCGTGAAAACCAGAAATATGGAAATTTTCAGAAAAGTACATTAAAGAATTGAATTTGCAATAATTCAATAAAGCCTTCATCGTAGATAGAGTTCTCAAGGTAATTTAGTCATTTTGAAAGGATCAACGTTGTTTAACTGATTATTATTTTGGCATTTACATTTCTTATATATATATTTATATAAAAGGAATGACATGAGGCTATTATACGAGCCCCGGTCATCCCTAATGCGTCTAACAATTCGAGTACCACACCCTCTATCGGGGGGAATCGAACCCCAGACCAGAGGGGTCTTACAACTGACAAGCAGATGCTCGACTAACTGATCTGAGTAAGAGGAGCAGATATATATATATAACAGTTAAAATTTTATACTTATGTAGTATATCAGAATACTACTATTATTTTTTTTTTTATAGGTGAGACACACCTTTAAACTACAAAGTGTTAAATTATAAGAGGAATTTACAAAGATAATAGGCAGTTCCTATTTATTTACATTTTTAACACCTAAATTTTACTCTTAATTAAGTCTATACCATCTGAAACTTTCATATAACAAAAAATTCTGTCATTGTAAAATTTAAATACACCTTTTTCATATGTGCTGTGCTATNTGCGTCTAACAATTCGAGCACCACACCCTCCATCGGGGAGAATCGAACCCCAGACCAGAGGGGTCTTACAACTGACAAGCAGATGCTCGACCAACTGATCTGAGTAAGAGGAGCAGATATAGATATATATATATATATATAACAGTTAAAATTTTATACTTAAGTAGTATATCAGCTACAAAGTGTTAAATTATAAAGAGGAATTTACAAAGATAATAGGCAGTTCCTATTTATTTACATGTTTAACACCTAAACTTTACTCTTAATTAAGTCTATACCATCAGAAACTTTCATATAACAAAAAATTCTGTCATTGTAAAATTTAAATACACCTTTTTCATATGTGCTGTGCTATATATATATATGGAAATCTTCAAAAATTTGAGAAATTTACATATATACCACAGAATTCTTATGTATTTACATATCTAACACCTAAACTCTTATATTTACATGCATAACCCTCAAATCTTTAATATAACATCAAATATGAAAAAGAATTGTGTGGTTTGCATGTGAATGCTTCCCCCAAAAAATTTTACGTAGGATATGATTTATGAGGACATCATGGGAAATGTTAATGAGACGTTTCTTCTTGCGGACAAATACGGCGCAGGAAAAAAATCATCCTTCTGTTTCTATCTTCACATCTTGCCGNATGTAAATCTTCAAAATTTTGAAAAATTTACATATATACCACAGAATTCTTATGTATTTACATATCTAACACCTAAACTCTTATATTTACATGCATAACCCTCAAATCTTTAATATAACATCAAATATGAAAAAGAATTGTGTGGTTTGCATGTGAATGCTCCCACAAAAAAATTTTACGTAGGATAAGATTTATGAGGAAATCATGGGAAATGTTAATGAAACGTTTCTTCTTGCGGACAAATACGGCGCAGGAAAAAAATCATCCTTCTGTTTCTATCTTCACATCTTGCCGAAGAACAGAGGAGAAATTGAAAGAATAAATTTTCATAATTTACCAACAAAAGCTCTATAAATAACATTGCAGTAATTGGAGGAGACGACCCAAAAAAAAAAAAAGTCAATTGCAATTACCTTTGAAGAAAATTTTTTTCGTGCAACAAACGCTCAAAATTGAATCTCTGTCGTCATTTTTAATAAGAAAATCGGAGGGAGGGAGGACTACCGGCGGGGTTCTCCTCCCGAGTGGGTCCCACTAAGCTGGTGGTGGGACCCACACGAAAGAGGAGATGAAGAACCCCGCTCCGAAACAAACCGGACCTGTTCCCTTCCCCAAATAACAATCGTCCCGTCTGTTCTGCTGCTGCTGCCGCGCTTTCTTGTTAGATTGAAATCCCAAAAAAATATAAAAATAATAATATTATTTTTTTTATTTCTATATTTAGTTAGCATCTTATAAGCATGAAAGAAAAAAAAAAAGAAAAAAAAAATTCATTGATTGTTAGACTTCTTAGCTGGCTTCCAAATTTGTAGCTAACCAATAGCAAGTGGCTGTTTAATTGACAATTATCACTATTTTAAAGGGAATTAACGTTCGCAACACACATTTCTCATAAGTTGTATTTTGATGTGAATAATGAATACATCTGAACTCAAGTGATTATAAGCTTGTAAGATTTATCTTATTGAGAGTTTTTTATTTGACCATAAGCATGCAAGATTACTCTACCGCCACGAATTTTCTAGCACGCATCACTAATGATGTTGATAAGTGCATGTGA
Source organism: Phalaenopsis hybrid cultivar (assembly GCA_002079205.1). NCBI lineage: Eukaryota > Viridiplantae > Streptophyta > Magnoliopsida > Asparagales > Orchidaceae > Phalaenopsis > Phalaenopsis hybrid cultivar. The sequence goes on from JXCR01076869.1 coordinate 67,123, forward strand.
AACATTCAATAAAATTATATGGTCATTAAGATTAGATTTTATATGGTCTTAAATTTAATTATAGAATATTGAAACAAAAATATTGCGTGTAGATTTGTGCATGACCGAACATATTAAAATTTCATTTACAACAATTTTCATATAATGTGTATTATGTATGTTGCGTGTTTGAAGAATATATGACGACAGAACGATGTATTAACGTCTTAACATCATATAATAATCCATCACGCGCAGGGATAAATAAAGGGCTAATAAAGGGGAGATCACGAGATTTTATGTGGGAAATTTGAAAGGGTGAAAATCATGAGGTATAGCTCAAATGAAAAAAAATTTCACCATATTGATGTAGGTAATAAGACTTCATCGGCCCTTTAATACATAGGGAAAGTGGTGGGAACTTAAATGTTGTAAAGGAAGACAGACAATAGAGATCCCACGCCATAAAATTTGATGTCAGTTTCATCGTTAGTGTGGGCACCGATGACCCAATGTCAGTGATATGATAGTAGCAACGGTGGTGGTCGGGCAGTAGTGGTTCGAAAATATTTATGGCGCAATGATGATAGTCCAACTGTGAAGCGGTGGGGATCGTGCAACTGTGCTCTGAAGACAATGTCGATGGCCACCATGGTGCTAGATTGTTATCGTTGGGTTGTCATCACACTTATTGTACATCAATGTTACCACTGGATCACTATAATTTGGCTGTCAAAATCATTATCATAGAAATTGCCTTTTTTTGAACTATGATCACTTGACCAACAACATTATTTCCACCAATACATTATAGCTTGATTATCATCTCTAACTTCTACTATCACCATCATTGCTCCATCGACATCATTGGACCATAACTAGACCACTGTTGTTGGACAACCATTATCGAGTTGTTGCCATGACACGCCGCCTTCATTGAGCCACCACTGTGCTGACCTACCATCATTGGGCTACTACCATGACTAAACCACTATTGTTGGCACCACTCGTTAGTTCACTTAGAAGCCAACACACTCATTTTATACACCTTAAGGACATATATGCGCTCCCCATGTGTGGCAAAGCTCAAAATTATTAGATAGGGTGCAACACCGCAACGCTACTTATAAAGTCCCGACCATGCAGACAAAGAGACACGTTCACAATGGTATGTGGAGCGTCTTTATAGTGTTATGACTCTAGGTTCAATTACTGTGGTTCCCCGTTATGATTTCAGATCTCATTGTTGTCATTTTGAAAGTCATAAACTCAACCAAGGGGTAGTGCCATAGCTCTATAGCTTAACACTACAACACTCAATTAATATAATTTCTGATGGCCAATTTAATGCCACAACTCTTGCTTGGCGCTCCAGTTCCATGAAGTTTATATATACTTATTGGATCTATATATTTTTTAGCCCACTTATTCACATATTTATAGTTTTCCCTCTTTATTTAGTGTTTTCAGCCCCGATTAGAGGAAATGCTACCTTGAAGATGCACTAGATCCCCCGCACCATCACATGAAAAGTGAGAGTATGATAGGTCACAGTTCGTTAGTTCAAAGTAACAAAGAAGTAAGGAGAATACCTCCTTCAACACATGATTATTCTTGAACGTAGGTTTTTCAACCTCCGAGTATAATATTATTACACAATTTTTTACAAAGTGTATAGCGCTACGATGCTAAAATGCCCTCAGGGTTGAAGAAATAATTATATTTTCTTCTATTCCTCTTTCTTAAATTTTATATGTAGGTTCCAGAGATAATGTCGATATAGTAGGCTAGGTTGATGAGGTTGTCATTCAACAAGGCCAACCCTCATGCTTCGTGATGAATCCTGTAGGGGAGTTGAAGAACCAATATCTTCCTAAATTTTCCTAGCACGAAGAGTGACCTGACATCAGAAACTAAGCCAGGATCAATGGCCCACTGCCCTCCTCTAGTTCAGAACTCAGACCACCCTGTTTCCTCAGAGGTTTGAGAATCTTGAGTGTTTTCATACCATTCTCTTTTTATTTTTTAAAGAGTTGTCAGTTTGTCAATCGTAGTATATTTCTCTTTTCTAAATAAATCTCTCTTTTAGATCATATAAATGATCTGAAGAAGAGAAAAACCAAAAAAGAATTGACATATAAAAAAGTCTACAAATAGAGAAAGAACATGGAGAACTTACGTGTGGTAAACGTCACAATGATAGGTCAAACATGTTCGCCCAAACAAGATCGGGTAAAGGCACCATGGACCAATATTCGCTAAAGAATGCCTATGTAAACTACCCACAACTAGGGATTCAAGTGTAAGTGTATGTTCTTGGATCAAGAGCATTCCCAAGGGAGCATATCCCGCTTGGTTAATTACATCATAAGAGATACCCAAGAATACTCTCAATAAAAGCGTTTCACTTTATATTATCATAGACACGAGAAAATAGGTCATTAAATGAAGGTTATACTATGTGGGAATACATGTATGCTTCAAAACTCTCGCTAAGCCATTGGGTAGAGAGTGAGTCTCTCGTATCCCAAGTGTGTAGCATCTCATAGGTATACGGAGCCCACAGAATAACCTAAATCATTTTGATGATGATATCCCAATACATCAAAGCACGTCTGGGCCATAAGGACAGATGACAAATTGTCGTATCCCAAACGATGACAACTCATCGACATTGGGCCATCAATATTATATCAACAAAGTCAAGGAGCAACAAAACTCAAAAGGACTCAACAACAGGAAGGTGGAGTAATCTTAGAACGTAGAGGTAGCTGGGTCGGGGTACTACAGACCCATCATCTCAAGCCACTAGGACCCTAAGTCTACCCAGTCTTGAAGGTAATCAACCCAAAACTTCTAGATATCTCAGATTAGCAATATGTGAATTACATCATCCATGAGGACCTCAGTAGCTCTAAGGTCAAAGTAAGAAAACTCTATCCTATGCTTATCAACTGGAGTTCCGAAAGGTGAGACTTATAGTTGTTGAAATGACAAGTATGTTGATATGACATAAAACATGCTTAATTTTCTTTCTCTTTTGCACCTGTTTATGGATGAAATTGTACTTAAAAAAATATTTTTTGTGTTTCTCTTATAGGTACAACATGTAGTAGAACTGGAACGAAGTGGAGAAAAAACATAGCAAACCAAAGGTGACATGAAGCCAAGGGAAAACCAAGTGACTGTCGCTTAAGCGCCAATCTTTGGGAACGAAGGAATTGCACCAGAGCACCTTGGCGCCACCAACTTGGGTTCCTAGATGCCAAAACCTTGAGTACAAGGTAAAGAGCTTTGCACCTAGGTGCCAACCTTATGGCGCCTAGGCCCCAAAAATGTCTGGGGCAGTTCCAGTAGTTTTCTTCACAAATTATGGGTGTTATGCTAAACATATTTTAGTGTATTTGTTGAAGTAAAAGAGAAGAGAAGAGAGAAGAAGAAGGTTAAGTGTTGCATAAATCCTAAGGGAAATCCTTAGGAGTTCTTAGGGTGGTAACTTGTATTTTCTTTGATTATTATATTGAGATATGGATGATGATTGAGAGCTATATTAGAGAGGAGATTCTAAGCATTGCAACAAGGAATGGGAGATCCTTTGAGGACACATTTACAACATTTTTGTAAAGGGAAAAAGTTAAGTATTGTGCACTTTTAGTATTTTACTTTTTTATAGTCACAATTCTAGTAGATTTGCTTTATTTAAAACATGTTTTGTGTTGTTTCTTCCATGCGTTGTGAGTATTTATTCTTTCCTTTCTCTTGTGATGAATAAGTAGGTTGTGCAAGAATAGTAGAATGCTTTTAAAGTTGGTTTTTAATGTTTTATGTGACAAATTATTTAAAATTCACTATGATCCATAATGACTTGGGAGAGCTATGGAGGAGTAATTACAATATTTACATCAAACGAGTGGGTGAAGCAAAAATAGTTCATAGAGAGGGTAGCTTTATAATGGGGTTTAAGGAAATAATATTTGATGGGTTTAAATTGGGGTTTAAGGAATTAAGTCAGTTTAATAAATTTTTTGTATGCACTTGGTAGAGGGTAAAGAATATAATTACTTCTATTTATCACTAACCACATTTGCAACTCAAAGTATTTTGTTTATGCGCACCACTTACATTATTGCAAGAGAGGGTAGCTTTATATCTTGAATTTGACCAGCTTAATTATATTTTGTAGAATTGCTTTAGGAGTAAACCAATGAGATTATTGGTAATTCGATAGGACTGGTAATTATAACAACAATTTAATTTATTTTTAGGCTAAGAACTAAACCTAGTAAGCTGGAATTTTTCTTAAGTGTAACTGGCTCATTCTATGTGGGATCGACACAAATCCTATATTACTGATATGATATGTATACTTGCATGAAACCCCTGTGTGCATGTGAACCTAAATCGGGAAAGTATCAAGTTTTTGGCGTCATTGCGGGGAGCTATGGTGTAGTTAACTTAGAAGAATTTTAGTTGAATCAATTAGACTTAGATTTGGAAAAGTGTAGTGTAGTCATATTGAGTAAGTATTTGTTTGTTTGAAAAAGAAATAAAATTTTTAATTTTTTTTGTATATTAGTGTGTTTATGATAAACTTACTAGTTTGTCTTTAGTAAGTGAATATGTGGTGTACGACTTGTACCCTGCGATTTGGAACTAGATAGGACTATTAGGAAAATTAAAAAAAGAAAAAGACTTCACTAACTTGTAGAAGAAATGTTGAACATTCAATAAAACAATTTAGATAATCAAATACCAATTAAGGAATATCGTAACACGCATAAACCATTAAGGGATTACGCTAATCCTACGACAGATGAAATTCACTTAAGTATTTAAACTCCTGTTGTAGAAACTAGCACATTTAAAGGGAAGTTTGCTATTATCCAAACGGTACAGAACAATCAATTTGTGGGAACCCTGTTTGAGGATTCAAATTTATACTTAGCAAGTTTTTTAGAACTTTGCGCTACATTTCATTATAATGGTGTGTCAAATAAAGCTGTTAAACTTAAGATCTTTTCCTTTTTCTTGGGGGATAAAGCTAAAATGTGATTGAACTTATTAATAATTGGATCAATTAGGACTTAGGGTGACTTAACCCAAAAATTCCTAGCTAATTGTTTCCCACCTTAAAAAATTGTTAAACTTAGGAATGATATTATTTCATTTTGTCAGTTAGGAGGTGAGTCGATTTATGAGGCATGTAAATGATTTAAGGAACTTCTTAGGAAGTGCCCACGTCATTCTCTGCCCAATTAGTTAATTATTTAGACTTCTTACAATGTTTTAGAAATATCTCTTAGTTTATTGTTGATGTTATCGCTGGTGGTTCACTCATGTCCAAGCCATTTGATGAGGCTTACTCTTTGATTAAATAGATGACCACTAAGAATTTTCAATGACCTTCTGAAAGAGTAAATCTTAGGAAAGTAGCTAGTGTGCATGATTAGACCTAATAACCTAATTAATTAACTAAGTCTAAATCACATTAGACTTAGTTAAATCAACAAAGAATTAAGTCTTACATACATTAGGCCTAATTATCTAAATAAATCTTAACTAAATTAGACTTAATTAAAACTAAGCTTCTAAGTCTAATTTACCTTAAACTTAGCTTAATTTCAACTCTAAACCCAATCTACATCAAACTTAATTAATTTTATGTTCAACTAACACCAATCTTAAAACATTAAGTCTCATCCACATGAACTCTAGTCCAAGTTGAATTTAAAATTAAGTTTAAACTAACTTAGACCCAACTTAAATTCAACACCAACAAAAGTTCCTTTGGGTCCAGCCTAACCTATATCCAACTTAACTTGGACTTAAGGAATCTAGTTTGTTTTTAGATTCTTTTCAATTGAACTATAAGGCTAAGCAGACTCAACTTCGGTTAACCCAATTCATTTGAATCATTTAGAAAACTTGTCCAACTCGGGTTATCCACAATGGAACTGAAATTCAAGCTTAAATGAACTTTGAGTCTAGGCTTGATTTAATTCATACCCAGACTTAAAGCACAATTTAAGTCTAAGTTAACTTAAACTTTCACTTAAGTTTAATGTTGTTTGAACCCAAGTCTCCCCAAGCTAATTTGATTAGTTTGATTGTAATTAGCCTAAAATAATTGGGGTCAATCCTATTATGTTCACTTAAGCTTGAGGATAATTTGAAAGACAACTAACCTAATCAAGGTTAAATTTGAATAACCTGAAAATCCTTCTTTAGATTAATTCAACTCAACTTGAATTATTCTAAGAATTAATCTTAAGTCAAGTTATTGAAGGTTAAACATGGTTTTATTTATCAATATGAGAAAATAAATCACAATTTAGCTTGGTCGTGAATACCTTTGACTAAGGTACTAAATAACTTAAAATCTACCTTAAAAATCATTGAAACTAGAACTTGGACCTAAAAATGTAACTATGTTTGAGAAGATATTTTGGAGGAGGTAACACATGGTTGCTAACAAAATATCTTCTAATCACTTTTGCTAATCAAACTGCAAACCTTAATGCCTCGGGACGACGGAACCATGACATCTTGATTGGGTCATCCCAAATAAAACAAATAAAAAATTGACAAAAATTAATCAGCTAATAAGTCTTAAGCAACCTAAAATTTTTAACCCCTAAAATCCATAAAAAGACATTAAAACTTAAATGAATCCCTAATGAACAAATATCACTGAACGCCTATTAAACCCATTATGCTTTGGTCTACGAAGATTTCTTGAACGATGCAATCCGTGGTTGTTAACAAGAATCTTCTAGTCATGGTGTTACTACCTTTCAGACTAAGTAGATCAAGGTATTTAACTACCCCGTGACGATGAAGTCATGTACATCTTGACAGGGTTATCTAAAAATTTAAAACTCAACAAACAAAAATAAATACATAAAATGTCTTTTTTGTTAACTTTATTTTGCAGGGTTGTTAAAGACAAGATGATTGTCATCCTAGATTTTCTTTACACGTTATAGGGTGTGCTAACTCTGTTTTGCAGGATGATCATTTTAGCCACTTAAAACATGTATCAAAAGGATGAATATCAACTAAACAAACTTTAGTATAGTCTGAAATCTACTACCCTTTGGATAGGACTTTGACACTCCCTGCCTTAACAACATTTTTTGAACTTTCTGAAAGCGAATCTAAACCTTAATTGGAAGGTTTCTTAAATAATTGTGGACTATTTACGATGCAATTAACTATAGGGACTTGTCCCTATAAGAAGTTGTGAACCCCAGAACAGGTACACAAACCTGAAATCTTTGGTATGATGCTTTCATAAGGATTCTTTGACAACAACAAATTCATTATGAAATCTTCTTTGAAATTTATTTGTTTTCATTATTATTTGACTTGCTTTCCCTGACTTCTCCCTTCTTGTACCCATTGACATTGTATGAGTTGAAAGGATTCGAGAAGGGAGACAATCTAACATTGAACAAATTGGCAACTCCACGACAACAACAACAACATATAAGTTCGACAGTGCGACGACGACGAAAGAGAGACAACCGATGGGTTTGAGATTAATGCCAATAATATACTAATAAAATTAATAAGTAATTGGTTGGCTAGGGCTTCTCTTAATAGCATAGAGAAAGAGAAAATAGTGTCAAAAAGTAAGAGGAATATACAATTTAAGCAACTAAGAAAAGAGAGAGATGGAGAAACTACTAGCAAGATTTGTGAAATAATAAGAGTTAATGGTAAGAACTAAGAACTAAGAATGCTAGACTGTGGTTATGTAAGTTTGTAAGGTCAGAGGTCAAGATTCAAGAATGGGACATGTCAAATAGAATGAGATGATTTTAGATGCAAAAGGATTTGAAGCTCAACCGATGGATTTAAATCCTTTGTTTGAAAAATCCTTTTATTAAATCATTCATTGACCTTACAAAATAGTCATAGAAAAAAAATTAGTGAGATATGATTTTCATTTATTTATTTCAAGCAAAAAATGAGTTGGAAATCATCATACAATAGACTATTGTGCTTATCACATTGACAAAATAAGCTCAAAGTATTTGTTTATTATCATATCATTTACCTAACAAATTAAATAAGCATTTCTCAGGGTTTGTTTGGCGCAACTACTGCTGTTTGAAGAAGTAGTTGTAAAACTGTTGTTCAAAAAGTTGTGATGGTTATTATAAATTTTTTTTTGAAAAAATCATGACGTGACTTTCTAGCAGCCACCGTACTTAGGCTCTGTTTGGTGCAGCTGCAGCTTCTCAGCTTTTCAGCTGCATCTGTGCTGCCCCAGGAAGCTGCTGCGAGGAAGCAACTGCGGGGAAGCTGGTTGTCTGTTTGGTGCAGCTATGTCAAACCAGCTGTTAGACAATTGTTTGTGAAAAAAAGATCATATTGCCTCTGTTTGGTAAAACTGTTGAAAAGAAGTGTATAACAATCAAAATTTTGGAACTGCCGTAAGACCCCAAAGTGTCAACAACTTCTGCTTAGGAATAAAAACACATATGCAATACAATCTTATATATTTACATATCTAACATAAACTTTAAAGTTTTACGAATATTCACATATTATTTTGAAGGTCTTACGAAAGAATTGGGTCGCATAATAAAATGCAATAGTAAACAACAGACAAATGTTACATTAAAAATATGGTATTATTTTGCATATTTAAAAAAAAGAGGTAAAAGTAAAGATTACATTAATTAAAACAAAGAAGAGCAGATTGAGCACAATTTTTATGTATTTACATATCTTCAAATGAAGAGGTTGGACAAATGATAGACACCTCCAACGATGGAAACACATAAACCTTGTCATTCATTTTGCAGAGCTCACACCCTTGTCTCATAACATGGTTGTCTTCAGATTGCCTGACGAGTAAGAACCTCCTCACAAGTCCATCCTCAATGCTTTGGCCATTCAAAAATAATAATAAATTGATATTCTAAATTTTTTCCTCCTTTTCCCCAAATAATTATTCACAACAAGCAGAATTAATAACAACAGAGATGCTTAAAATTTCACTTATAATAAAGAGAAGCTCTTGAAGTAAAGGAGATGCGAGAGGTAAAAGCTTTAGCAACCAAGAAGGAAACACAGTAATAGCATCATCAACTATACCTTCTTCTACAAACTCAGCACTTATTTTCACAGCAAACTGGTGCATTTTTCTCTTAATCAAGCCTCGTAGGCCACATGTTTCAGCAAATCCAAAGCAAGTTGGACGTTAAGGCATGGAAGCTCATGGTAATGCATTAGAAAAAACATTGAAAACTTCATGGTAATGCATTTAGAATAAACATTGAAACTTCCTCCAATTCCAATGTTTTTACATATATAACACCTAAGCTTCACTTTATACATTTATACCACCCAATTCTTTCATTTATACCACCCATATGGTTGGTATGTAAATCTTCACTTTACACCAAAACTTAACTTTACAGAGAGCACAAATTAAAGAAAAATTCAATGTATTCAATTCATGAAGATAAGCATAGCTCACAACACAATTAGAAATTCACAAAAGCAAAATTCAAAGCCTGGTATGTATATCTTCCATATATAAGCAAAATTTGAAGTTTGGATGTTAAATACGTAAATGCATAGGAATTAAGTGGTTGGTATGTAAAACTTCCAAATATAAAATAACCATACAAAGAAACATGATAATCATCGTGCTTAACAACCATATGTGCCACGTTTATGTTTCCGAAAAGAAGATCAGATGAATGCATCAACTATATGTACATCATATTTGAATCAGCAACACTATTTCTTAGCCTAAAAAATCTTTAAAAAACATCAGCTTTCCATTAGCCGTTGTCGAACTTTAAAACCATTGATCCAATTACTCCATTTTTTTTCTGTATTCAAAACTAGACATCAACTTTTTTTACAACCAACATTTAAATCATTGACAAACGTTCAATCTCACCACTGATAATTCATTAGTAACAGCAAAAAATTGACAAGAAAACCAACTTTATATATAAAAATGATACCAATTTGAGAAGACCTTCCAATGAAAACAACAAAGTTTCATGCGTAAAATTAAACCAAATCTTTCATAGCATTAAAAATAAACCAACTCTTGTACTGCCATCAGATCCTGCACAAATTAAGTCATTCAGATTGATGTACTCCAGATTGGAGATCAAATCTGCATTGTGCAACCATTTTGCAGAGCTTACACCCTTGTATGAAAAAAATGAACGAACTCTTCAAATTTTTGTATGGTATAAGACTTCAGTTTGAAAAATATGTTTTCAATACCTCCATGAGCAACGCATAAAAACCCTTGTCTGAAATATTCACTTCTCGACCTAATAATCAGTATGAACAACATCAGAAGCAATAGAAATTATCATGAATTTGGCCCATATACTCCTTCAAAGCAAAACTTCACAAAAATATAATTTGCATCCAAGAAACAAATGTTCCCAGTCATCAAACTGAACAAAATAAAATAACGAAATAAACAAAATTGTCTTTTGTGTTACAATAATGAAATGAAGGGCTAAGCCTCCGTATTGATGGGAGAAGCACCAAACATCACAATAGGAAGGGGTCTTATCAATAAAAATAGAATTACAATCAACAACATCAGTGTTTCACAGGATATATGTGGTTGTAGCTATCAAATGTGATAATGAGAGGAAACAAAGGAACTCTACAGAATAAACAATAGCTAACTTCAAACTGAGTGAAAATTTCTGAAAGCATATCAAATGTATGGAACATTTCAAATGTTTCACAACTGAATTCCCCTCCATCGAAAACTTACATTTATAACACTCAAATTTCTGAAAGCTTATCAAAAGATTATCAATATAGCTTCTCATGCATGAGCATAAGGATCACGCTTCTTCCACCAAGTGCCCCATTTCAAATATATATCCACTTTTGCATAAAGGAGTTGCCATTGGAGTGCCAAAGCTCTTCCAAGCTAAATCATATTTTGCACTACACAANAAGAGCAGGAATCTAATAAATTTGCTTCTCATACAAATTAGAACTTTGAGTTGTTAACCATACCAAACAAATAATATATATATTTTAGTACTTAAACCTTACAAATTAACTTCCATCAAGTTTCACAAAAAAAAAAAAAAAAAAAAAAAAAAAAAAAAAAAAAAAAAAANACACAAAATTGAAAAGTTGAAAATCATGCACCACAAGGAAGAATCACATGAGTTTATATTAAAGAACACCTCAAAAACTTGCAACCAAAACATACATTAAGACCAAGCAATTTGATGAAGCACAAGAGCAAGAATCTAAAAAATTTGCTTCTCATACAAATTAGAACTTTGAGTTGTTAACCATACCAAACAAGCAATAGATATATTTTAGTACTTAAACCTTACAAATTAACTTCCATCAAGATTCACACACCAAAAAAAAAAAGAACAAAATGTAGCTCCCGTGCTAGACTTTCCTGGAGTGATGTTCTTCATTCTGGGTCTTCGTCGTCGAGAGAATCCTCTGAATGTTCTTCAACGTTTAACGTTCATTGTTATAAAGAAACATAATAACAAAAATGTAAGCAAAGTTAGGTAGAAATTGGTGCCTATGCACTTTTACTAGTTATTCATAAGTTTTTAAATCGAAATTCATAGATTCGATAGTTTGTGAAAAAAGAAATTTTGAGGTTAGTAATTATATTCAAAGAAGAAGTGATAATTATATTCCCTGTTGTAATATAATCAATGTTACCGTACGATTAACTATCCATAAGAGGCGTAGCCAAATGAATTATTATTAAAGCTAGAAGTCCTACTCTGAAAGACAGGTAACTATTTATCCCAACGTTTTCCCAAGTTTATTCACCCTTAAAATTACTGTAACAAAGATAGTAGAANATATCCATAAGAGGCGTAGCCAAATGAACTACTATTAAAGCTAGAAGTCCTACTCTGAAAGGCAGGTAACTATTTATCCCAACGTTTTCCCAAGTTTATTCACCCTTAAAATTACTGTAACAAAGATAGTAGAAAATTAAGTATAAAAAACGATTTCCGAACCCCGATTAGACTGAGAGTTGAACACCATTTACCGAGTTTCACAAAAATTGGACTCCTCCATTAATTTTGAATGCCGCACAAAACACGTTGATCGTTTTATAGCCTCTCCTCAGCAGCAATCATCAAAGCGAAAGAAACCTAATTGGCCAAAATACCAAGATATATTTATACAATCAAGAGAACAAACAACGGGTTTAGACACCTCNGAATGATTTCCGAACCCCGATTAGGCTGAGAGTTGAACACCATTTAACGAGTTTCACAGAAATTGGACTCCTCCATTAATTTCGAATGCCGCACAAAACACGTTGCTCGTTTTATAGCCTATCCCCAGCAACAATCATCAAAGCGAAGGAAACCTAATTGGCCAAAATACCAAGATATATTTATACAATCAAGAGAACAAACAACGGGTTTAGACACCTCGCATTGGTTAGTCTGGATGAAGGGGCGGCCGAGTCGCTTTGCGATCTCCTTCTTCTGCGCGAGGGCTTTCTTGGAGGCGTTGCAGTTGGGGTCGAGATGATAGAGCTCCATAAAGAGGACGAGGCTGCATTGCGCAACACTAGCAGCGTACAGAACCAGCTCCTGCACCAACATAGCCTGCGAATCCTTCATCTTGCAAGCACGCGAGCGAGAGCGAGAGCGAAAAAAAGAAAAAGAGAGAACCCGTGTTTGGGGCTCAAGTTTTTTGGTTGGGAACAGCAGGCGAGATGGCGAGATGATGAGAGGAAAGGATCGCGCGGGGGCAATTTGGAAAAATAGCGACGCGAAAGCTGGGGCCGCGGAGTTGATCCCGTGGCCGGCTTTTAGCCCATTTTCGCGTCGTTTGGCCGCGAAGTTGGGAGACAAACATTAAACATTCGCTGTATTGGGCCATGCCGAACGAAAAAAGGGGCGCCAAACGGACCCTTAGTCCGAATCGGTGATAAAACACAACTTTCAGCTCAATTTTTTTTAAAAACAGATAAAAAAAATGTGGTGCGACACCACACCGTCACCTCAAACAAATCCTTAGTGAATCAAATATGAGTTATTCACGTGCAACAATTTTTTAATAGCCTTAATAAAAAAAAAATCTTTAACATTAACTTCGCTGAAGTAAGTTCTTATCGTGATATATAAAATTAGTTTGATTTAGGCACCAAAATATTTTTTAAAAAAATATAAATTTAACTAAAGGAATGTCTATATATTTACCTATACCATCCATCCAATAACTTTGAGCTAGGGTTAGGGTTTTGGTGTATTATATTTATATTAGTCTCCAGGAAGGCCCCCCGCCTCCCCCCACCCTGCTTTGACTATAAGCCCTGACCTAAAAGGTCATTCAGCGTGATCTGTTAGAAAAAATAAATAAAAATAAAATAAACCGGACGCAATATTCCGCAGCAAACCGTATTTGACACTGCAGCATAAGTCCGTAGCAAACCGAGCCGCGTTGCCCATGTAGCCGTTCCTGATCCCACTCTTTGATTGGTTCCTAAAGCTGGGGTCCACCGAAAGATACATCGACCCCACTTCTGAACCAATATATTTTTGGCTACAGGGAAGGCCACACAGACACCACACCGTCCCGGCGAGAGCGAGGAGGGAAAGCCAAAATGATTCAGACCTCGCGGCCAAGCCGATCTCCGCTTCAAGAGCTCGCGAACTTCTCGCCGATTAGAGGAAAAATTAAGAAGAGAAAAAAAAGGGGAGAAATTAAGAGAAGGAAGGCGAGCAATCGGTGGGAGCGGTAGAGGTGGAATGGAGGAAAGTTCTCGCTAGAATTGGCTTTCTTTGTAGGGTTTTTTGTTGGCTGATCAGATCCTTCAGTTCTATGATTATAATTCACAGAATTCTTATGAGTTTCGATCTATGCCGTCCTCTGCACTTCTGATTCTTGCTACATAAGGTTACTTTATTGGGTTGGATTGGTTCTTCGGTCAATCAAGGCGGCTGCGGCGGTTAATTCGATCGTTGGAGCGATGGATTTGGCTATTACTTGCAAGGTATTTGAGTTTTGATTCTTCAATTTGTTGAAGTTTTTGTGTTTTTCGTTTTCTTATGTTTCATTTGGTTGGTTGAAGAAGAAAATTCGCTTACGTTTCTTGTCAGTTTTGATGAGAGATAGAACAGCTTTTTTTTATAAATTTTTTATTTTTGGCATGGACCTCAGATAAGTATCATGTGGTCTGCTTTCAGTTCATTTTTGGAAGCATTACGGCGAACGCATTTCAGCAATGATATAATCCTGTTAGTAAGCTTTTTTTCTTTTTTCCGGGCGCGTCATACATCGTCCATCACCCTTGAAGAGGGCATTTGGAATCTTCTCCCTCGCAATGAGTTGACGAGACATGCAATTTGAGCCTTCTATGCATAACAGTTATCCATCAGAGGTGGTTATGGATGATGAGGGTGTGTGTGTGTGTGTTTTTCTTATTTTTTTTAATTTATTTTTGTTATTGAAATCTTTGACCTTTTCTATTTGGGAGCAAGGGCTAACACCATCCAATGGCTTGACCAGCAATACCATGGCATGCAATTAGTGTATACGTAGACATTACAATTAAGATGATTAAATTAGTGTGCATAGTTTAAGCAATTGCTCAAACTCAACTGATCATATAATTTATTGTTTCATTTGCTTATCGGAATGAGAAAGGAATATAGATTTATTGTTTCTTTTAGTCTTCAAGGATTTTAGTCCGTCGTAGAGGTGAAAGAAAAAGAATTTAACAATGTGATGAGCGGAAAGCTGCTAAAAGTGATACAGTTGGAAGTTGTGTTGTATGCTTCCAAACATGAATATAACACTATTCACTTATCGATTTTGTAGAAATTAAAATTTCAAAAGTAACCGGCTTAACTTTTTTATTTATGTCAAGTAACTGCATCCTAGATGATAGTAGCTTGCTCTACTTTTCTTGTGTATATTGGCAGAAAAATAATTTATGTTGGAGGATTGGATTTTGATTTCACCACCAGAGTAGATGCCAAATGACATTTTGGAAATATTATTTGATTTAGAGCAAGAGCCCCACAAAAAGAAATGAATTGGTATAATCTTAATGTCTCCTATGAATTAGAAAGAATTGGTGCTCTTCTTAACCAACATCTAGAGTAAAACTTTTATTAGTGTTTTTGATGTTCAACTTTTAATATAATTTAAATTTGTGATAAAGATTCCCTCAAAGATATTGTGAAATAACCATAATTCGTTATCAAGTTCTTTGCCATCATGATCATTCATTATACTTTTTATTTTATTTTTCTGGTGTGTGGCTATGATATTATTAAAGTTTATCAACTTTTTGTTCTACTATTTTCATGTGTAGACAAGTTAGAACAACCTTGGCCTAATGGGCACCCCTTGATTGAAAAATACTCGCAACGAAATCTCAGCATAGACATTGTGAATTGTCTGCTAAAGGATAACATGTTATCGATAGGAGACACTAGATGGTGGTTAAGAAAAGCACAAACTCTTTCTAATTCATAGAAAACAATAAGATTATACCAATTCATGTACTTTTCTGGGGCTCTTGCTCTAAATCTCAATCGTCATTCTTGATCATATATTCAAATGTGCAGCATAAAAAACTATATGAAAAATTGGCTTTTCCATAACAAGATTTACTTTAATTGAACATGTTCAAGCGCATAGGTAAGCATAAATCAAGAAAATTACCAAAACCATATTAATTAAGATATTAAGGTTTAATAGCCCTTCATATCAAGATTTGTCATGAAGATAACAACAAAGGATTATTTTGTAAATGTGTCAACTTTGATCTCCAATATTATTACTAACATGATGTGGAAAATTCTCATGAGTTGTAGAGTTTCCACAATTTGCTATAGAGTTCTATCACTAGTGCCAATCTTTGGTGCCGCATAATTGAAATTGTTTCTCAATCTCAGCAATTCAACTCCCATTGGTTTTGTCCTCTAAGAGAGCTCATCTAAAGTGATTTGAGATAGATTTTTATAAAGAAAGTTATGATAGATCTCAAGAATTACATGACTGATATCGATCATCAGAGCTGAATATATTTAGCTACTCATCACAAATAGCTACAAAAGAGCCTTAAGAACATAGAGAACTCACTATGGCTCGAATAACATGACTTCTTATATTTGCCCCAATTTCAGAGCAATCAGATGGATAGCTGAAGAACACGTACATTAGAAAGAGAAAAATACCTATAGAAATATGACATCTATGAAAGAATAATTTGAAACTATGAATGAAGATATTTTAGTCTGAAAAATTTATATTCATTCAAACTTAAGCAAAAAATCATATCATATGAGTTGAATTAACTAAAAATTTAGCATAATGAAAAAAAGTACATCTATGAATGTTGAAATTTAACCTTATGGATCAAATATAAAAATTTGAAATTTAATAGGAAAATAAGTGAAGAGTTTCTTAAAAAAGTAAACCTATGTGCAGGGTATAACACTCCGAGACTACAATTTTATTTAACATGATAATATTATAATAAATTTTGGTATTCTTGGGATCTGTTGAGCTAGAGTGATATAATTCATAATCACTCTAGCTCAAATGAATGAATTTTATATTAACTCATAGAGTGATACATACCTTTTTTTTATCGAATGATTATTATGAATTATATCACTCTAGCTCAACAGATTCAGAGTTAATATAAAATTCATTCATTTTGCTATATTTGCAATCCTCTCATATGAATTATATCACTCTATAAAATAAAATTATGTTGAGCTAGAGTGATATAATTCATAATCAATTTTATAGGAAAATAAGTTAAGAGTTTCTCAAATGAATGAATTTTATATTAACTCGGAATCTGTTGAGCTAGAGTGATATAATTCATAATAATCATTCGATAAAAAAAAGGTATGTGTGAATTTGACATCTCTGCTCAACTAAATGAATTATATAAATATTTTGCCTATTTGTTTTCCTTCTATTGTTGTTATTACACCACAATTCCCTAGATTTTATCTTGGGCTTTATTTGGTGTTACCATGCTATTAAAGAGTCATACTATTTTAGGGATTCACAAAATTGCTAAGAAATATTTTTTTTTCATGGTTATAAACTTATTGGAGAATGAGCAATTAGGGTTGTAAGTTTCTGTTTACATCACACACAGATTAAATTGTAGAATTACATGTGTTTAAAAAGTACGAAGAAAATTATTGCCAAATGAGGTCTTAAATAACTCAATATTTAGATTATGATTTTTCTTATTGTTTGTATTCTTTATCTGGTTACGTTTTTCATGATTATGGTAGGAAGACTAAAGTTCAACTAAAGCTCTGTATTTAAATTACAATCATGCTCGGTATACTTTATTTGATAATTGATTCCATGAATTTGGTAAGAAGACCAAAACTTTACAAAACCCTACCTTTATCTAATCTAACTCTTTACATTGTATGTTTTTGTTTGACAGAGCTTAGTTTGAACTAATCAACCCAAATTTTGTGCATTATTGGCTTGAAAAAAATCAATCATAGATTTTATTTGCATGTCAGAAGGACATTTTATGAAGTTGTGACCAATCTGATCATAACACATTTCAATCAATCACTGATCAATTATAGAGTTAAGTGAATTGTGATGCAATTTTAGTTATTTTTTGTGAAGGGAAATATTTTTTTATAATCATTGACTTTACTCTAATTGTTGGTAGTTGGCTTCATGAGGCTTCGTTCATTCAAAAAGATTCACCTATTAATACTGAAGATCATTCTAGTTATACTAACTAGATGCTAGTGATATTTGTTACGTGTTATAATAATAATTGTAATAGTAATAGTTATAATAACAATAATAATGATGATGATGACGACAATAATATTATTAATAGTAATAATCATAATGATTTTAATAATAATAATATTAAAATAATAAGAATAGTAATAATAGTAATACAAGTAATTAATAATAATGATAATTAGATTGAATATACAATAATTATTCTTTATATGAATTTTGCAAATATTATTCTATTAAAATAACTCATCATTATTAAAATATAATGAAAATATTTATTGTAATATTATTGGGCTATGTAACACTCTAGTCTCGGAGTGTTATACTCTGTACATAGGTTCATTTTTTTAAAAAACCCTTCACTTATTTCCCTATTGATTTTCTAGTTTTCTATTTAGTCCATAAGGTTAAATTTCAACTTTCATAGATGTCCTTTTTTCCATTCTGATCAAATTTTAGTTAATTTAGATCATGTGATATATTTTTTTTACTTTAGTTTGAATGATATTAAATCTTGAGATTAGAATACTTTCATTTATTGTTTCAAATTATTATTTCATAGATGTCACATTTTTATAGGTATGTTTCTCATACTAATATATGGATTGTTCAACTATTCGTCTGATTGCTCTGAAATTGAGACAAAGACGAGAAACCATGTTATTCGAGCCATGGTGAGCTGTCAATGTTCTTGAGGCTCTTCTTATTACTATTAGTGATGAGCAACTAAATATATTGAGCTCGAATGATCGATATCATAATACCGCATTTCATGAGATCTATTATATTTTTATTTATAAAAATTTATCTCGAATCTCTCAAGAGGAGCTCTCTTGGTCCTCAAAACCAATGTGAGTTGAAATATTGAGATTGAGAAACAATTTCAATTACTAAAAATTGGTTCTAGTGCTAGAACTCTATAGCAGATGGTGGAAACTCTACAACTAATGAGAATTTCTCACATCAAGTTAGTAATACTATCGAAGATTATAGTATAAAATTATCCTTTATTGGTTATCTTTATAGCAAATCTTGATGTAAATGACTATTAAACCTTAATATCTTAATTAATATGATTTTTGTTATTTTCTCGATTTATGCTTATGTATGCGCTTGAACATGTTCAAGTAAAATAAATCTTGATACGGAAAAGTCATTTTTTTCATATAGTTTTTGATGTTGTGCTTTTGAATATAAGAAAAGGACGATGACTGAGAATTAGAGCAAGAGCCCCATAAAAAGACATGAATTAGTATAATCTTATTGTTTCCTATGAATTNTGCTTTAGACATATCTAGCTGAAGCAAGGCTTCATTTAAGCTTTCTGTTGCCTTGACTTCAGCACTTTTTGACTCTGCAATTTGAAATTTTAGCCTCTCTATGGCGAAATTTTTCTCCAGGATATCTTCTTTTACGGCACACAGTTCAGAATTCGTGCTTTCGAGTTGTTCGGCCATGGCAGCCTCAGACTTGACAAACATCTCAATCTCTGATTTGAGTTTCTGTCTCTCTTTAATGGCGGAGCTCCAAGCTGCCATATCTATTGACTGCTGGTTTTGGAGAGCTGCCAGCTCTGACTGCCATGCCTTATCTCTTTCCTGAGAAAGCTTGCGAAGCTCTTGTATTCTATCATCTTCAGCTGCTGAAAGCTCTATAAGTTGGTGCTGAGACTCCTCAAGCTTAGAAGAAAATATTAAAATTTGCTTCTTGGCCTCTTCAGCTTCCTGTTGGGCTCTCTTTCTACATGATTCAGATAAAGAAAGCTGATCCTTTGTTCTTCTCAGCTCCTCTTGGAGTTCTCCAAGCCGAGATTCTAGATCGGTAAACTGGCTTGGAAGACTCTTCTATAAAGCAGAAAAGATTACAATCATTTCAGTTTTAGAAAAACGTTTAATTCCAT